>CM021102.1:843854367-843988501 GCA_007115665.2 Sequoiadendron giganteum
GAGAGGGAGAGTGGGAGAGGGAAAGAGGGTTTAGAGTTGAGGGAGTGAGGGAGAGGGAGAGGGGGAGGGAGAGAGGGAGAGGCAAAGGGAGAGGGAGAGAGAAGGAGAGGGAGTGAGAAGGAGAGGGGGGAGATTGTGTGTGTGTGTGAGAGAGAGAGAGAGGAGTGATTGAGTGAGAGACTTGAGAGAGATAGAGGTGGAGAGAGCGAGAGGGAAAGAGATAATATTTAAATATTTTATAAATTGGTAATATATATATTTAAATATTTATGGATTAATTAAAATATTGAAATAATATTAAAATATTTATAAATTAACTAAAATACTGAAATAATATTTAAATGTTATATATTAATTACATAATTCGGTAAGAGATTATCATAAATTGTATATTAAATATATCACATTATAAACTTTATTGGATATTATATATATTAAATTATAAACTTAATTGAATTTTTAAATAATATATTAAAGATTGTATAAATTGTTTTAAAACTGATCTAAAAGATATCATATATCGAATTCAAATTCGATATCCAATATTTTGACACAAAATCTAATGCCTTGGTATTAGGCTCGGGATTTGGTTCTGACCTGACAATTCTAAAAAATCAACACGTAAAACGTGTTTAACAACTTACTTTGTTTTTCAAGACTTCGCCCATGTGGCTGACGACTTTTATTTTACCTAAAATTGATGAAACGAAAAGGGTTTGTAAAGGAGCTTCTCAGCATTCTACTAATATAAATTATATTTTACTTAAAATCTAATAAATAATTATTATTTATTTTTTATTAGAATTACGGCTAAAGTCTTGATTGATAGTCTGATAGAAAAACATCTATAGCTTTCAAATGGTATCACATTTTTTGAATCCAAAACATGCGTCACATTCTATGCTTCGCATACTATAGGATTAAAAAAATAAAAATAAATTCTATTAAGTTTTGACCAAGTTAAGGTGGTCAAACATACGAGTTTTTATATTTTTAAAAAGTTGTAATAAAAAATTCATAATTAATTATTTATTTGAAAAAGAATTACAAAAAAATATGCATCACATCCAGACATGAGTCATCTACTTATATCTAAAATTTTATAAAAAAATATTATGATTTTATTATGGTTAGGGTGGTCAGACAGACACCTACTTCTTATTTTTTCCCTGAACTTTTAGTACTACTGCATTGAAATTTCAAATTTTCACCAAATAGAATTTTTTTTTACAAAAAATAACCTTGTAGTTTAAAAACTACATTCAATTTTCCACAGATTCTATTCTTACATATTTTTGAAATAATATAGATAACTTATTCAAATTTTTATGTCAAGTTGCCCAACTCTGATTTTCTGAATTTTTATGTCAAGTTGCCCAACTCTGATTTTCTGAATTTTTATTGCCACTTAAAGACCTGTTTTTTCCATGATGATCCTACACATACCCATATGCAAACTCTTGATATGACAATAAAGGTTAAAAAAATCCACTTTCCTTCATTTATTTCATCCATACTTTTTTATTTCATAGTGTAATGTTTATTTTTACATGCAAAAATTAAAAAATAGCAGTCATGGTTGAAAGTATTTTTATTTTTATTATAGCTTACTGCCATTTCAGAATGCTTGACTTTTGAATACTGGTTCAATAAGTGTTTTGTTTTTATCTAATCACTTCTTATTTAAGTATTCTCAAAACAATAATTTCATTTTTGTATTTCAATCTTATTTGAATAATAAAATTCCTTTTCAATATTATTTACAATATCACTTACAAATATATAAGAAAAAATTATATACATTTTATGCATCAACCTTTTTTCTAATTGAACTTTCCTACCTCTTGGACCTACCCATTACACACCAAAGTGCAATTGCTAATTTATTATTTTTAAAAATATAAAATTTCAGTTACATAAAAACAGAATTAGCTATCATGCAAAAAGGAATAATGAAGACCAGGCCCCAAAACAATTGGTTGATGGGCGGGCTAGACCGTCAAATTTAAGCCTCAAATTCAACTTGGTGCGTTAAAATCGAGTCTTTCACGAGGACAGTGACATGCAGGAAAAGTGAGCTGGTAAAAGTGTAAGAGAATTGTAAAACAAATAACGAGAAATGCGAGAAAGCTAACGTTACCTGGAAACGGGTTGTGCGATGGGAAGTTGGGAACAACGGAGGCTCTGGAGTTTGGAGCACAGCCAGGATTAAAATAAGCAAAGCATAAACCATTTACTATATATAAATCTATCGGCATTTAATCCTTCACCGACAAAAGAGAAAAAGGAAAAAATCTTCCTTTTATATATAGCTGCTGCTGAATGAAAGCAATAATTCTTTTGTATCCAAACATGGCGTTCTACAGGAGTGGCCTGTTGTGGGCAATCATGGTTTTTGCAACTAATGGAATCTGGGCTGCCTCTTCTGATACGATCATTAAGGCCTGTAGTATTGCCTTATATAGAGACCTTTGCATTTCATCATTGTCCAGAGCTCCCGGGGCTGTTCAGGCAGATTTAACCCAACTTTCTGTTATTGCAGTCGATTTGTGTATTGAAGAAGCGAAACCGATTTCCGATTTCATTGCCCAGCTCCAAGAAAGGAATCCCAGTGTTTCTGCGCTTGATGACTGTACAGAGCTTTTGCAAGATACAAGGGATCGACTTAATGACTCAGAGTCAGAATTAAGGCAATTATCTAATACCAATTTGATGGACTGTATGTCAGATGTGCAGACATGGCTGAGTGCTGTAGAGAGTAATCAAGATGCTTGTGTGAGTGGGCTGCAAGAAATCCATTCGGAGGAAACCTTGGTTTCCACTGTTAAGGAGAATACAGATAATCTTACAATGTTGATTAGTGATGCTCTGGCTGTTGTTAACACGCTTCGGCAGCAGGGACATATTTGAGTATTGTGTGCTTTCTGTTGTACTCATTATTATTTAGGATTCTTGTAAGTATCATATCTTTCTGAAATAAAAGACTGTTTTGTGAGATATATGGTTGTATTTTCTTTTTTATGTGAGATATTTGTTGGAAATAAGTTACATTCGGATCAACGATAGATTTACGGTGGAAACTTCAGCTCGAATCTCAATTGTCCTTGAACTTCATACCCAGATGGCTGTTCAATATTCAATAATATCATTGTATCTTGTATTTACTATTTTTGGGGCAAGATTAAGAGGGCATGCTTTTGATTGTGCTTGGTGCTTAGAAATATATTTCCTGAAACATATCACTGAATCTTAATTTGCTTTAAAAATTCACCCTATAATTGTTTGAATTAAGGAATTCATGAAAGCTCTATGTCTTCTTCTGGTGTTTTGTAGTGGAATTTCTGTTTCTGTTCTCTTGGGTCGAAAGACTTATTAAATTAGATTAACTAAGTATAATTAAGATAGTAATTTGGATGAACTACAGAGTAGTGAAAGGTGTAGTCCTCCCATCAATCCCATATTCAGTATGTTGACCCTTTCACCACAGGAGTTTAATAAGTCAGAATATTTTAGTATTTTGGGTTTAAATCTGCTCCTCTCTAGCTGAATATTCTTTATGGATTTTTTAGTTTTGAGTTGATCAACAGGGAAGGATAGCTGCCTTAATGTTTTTGGGAGTGAGTTAATTGGTTGCTTCCAGAGTTCTGTGCAGTGCTTCAGTTTCAAACCACCTGAGATGTTAGATATTATGTTGTTTTTGAGCAGTTATCCTTGTTTGTTATTCCTTTTTCTTCTAGGTGGGGTGCTGCTGGTTTCCTGTTGTATTACTGACTTTTTATTGTTTCTTTCTTGTATTGTCCCATATTATTATTTTGGTATCCTCTCAAAATCCATCCTTCGAAAAGGTTAAAGAAAAATCTTTGTAATTTGAGTTACCTAACTAATTAATTATATCACTTTATAATTGGATAAGAATTGTTATATTCATATTGGTAAAATAGTTAGAAATCTCTCATTGTCTAGAATGAAGTTTTAAAAAATTATTTTCATATAATTTTCATTAACGGTTAGTTTAAGATCTTATTTTCCTTGAAGAGAAATACAAATTGAAGTTAAATACATTTAATGCATTTTGATCATTTGTGGTGGATTTCTCTCTCAAGATGGTTGAATATATTGATAGTTTATGACTTTTTTCAGTTCTTATGTTCCTGTTCTGTTTGCCTCGGAGATCTGGTTCTCTATATTTTCTGTTGCCGCCTGCCGCCTGCCGCCTGCCCACCCTGGTTTGTTTCTGCTCAGTTGTCTTTCTGGTGGCATTTTATATATAAAATCAGAAGTGGAACACACCAAGCAACTGGAACTGTAACTTCCATTGACAGAATATATCAGAAGCCGTGTTTTGTCTTGTCGCTTTAGTAAATTATTTTTACAGAAGTCTGGACAAATAATTTATTAAAACATTGTCGTTATGTTGAATAGAATATGTTGATGGTCGGTTTAAAACTGAGAATAGGTCCAGAGATTCTTCATATATTCCTGGTATAAGCAGCAAACGTCAAAGATGGAAAGTTTATTGCAATCCCATCATCTATACTTCTTCTGTCTTCACCTTTGTCTCTTTGCACTGAAACATATAACTCGAATCTTTTTTATTTATTATTTAACCTTTTAATGCAATCTCACTGTTGATCTCTGTCCTTTCCTTTTGTAACTATAGATTATGTTCGATCTTATTTCTGAGCAGGCATGCAAACAACGTTGTCCTTTCTTCCCTTAATTATATATCCAACAAATACGACAGTTCATTCCAGTACATTAACGCTAACGCTCAGCACATGTGACACCACGAGTGGTCTACGTCTGACAGTAATTTACTTGGATGTCCAACTTTACATCGAAACGAGTCCTAGCTCCATTCATAGAAAGCTTTAACGCATTCCAGAAGACTAATGGACATAAGAAGCCTAGGCTAAAGTGATTTTATATCTAGACTTAATAGTTTTAATTAATTGGATAGACTTTAAATCCACAATCAAATTTCATCAAGAATCTCAATTTTGGAAGAGTAGATCGAGTAAAATATCTAACAAGTTAGAGATGGCCCCTCTAAATAAACCAAAAATTAATAATGATCTAGGTCCATAATTAAAACTAGATGTGAATCATCTAGCTAAGTAGAATGTATAGGGATCTAGGAGCCCATAAGAAATTGGATCTAAAAGATTAAAAATATAGATGTGAAGTCACAAATAAAAATGGATTTTAGGTTTATCCCAAGTCCAAGGAAATGGGAAATCTCTAGAGAAAAATAATAATATAGTACCATGTGATAGATAATAATTCATATAGAGGGAAAATATGGGTATAGACCTCAAATTTATATGATCATTGAATCGATCATAAAATAAGATATATTTAAATGTATTTTGAGTCTATAGGGGTCTTTGATTCGAATAGTATTTCATATAGATACAATTGTGTGTGTAAGAATAAGGTAATAATTAACTTTAGACCCACAAGGAACTTGAGGAACATTGAATTTGAAGAAAAAATAAAACTCAAACGCAAGGCCCTTTGGTCAAGTATAATTTATTTGTTGTTGGGTTTTTCAAATGTGAAACAAGGTTGGCTAGTGGATGTGTGGGAACATCTAAATTATATATATATATATATATATGAATTTTTAGCTTCAAGTAAATTTCAACATCATATATCTAGAAAATAAATTTTCAAGAAAGTAAAGAATAAGGAGTATGTAGTAAGATCATGAGTTTAATACATGGCTAAGGGTCCCCAAAGAACATCTAAAATTATTCCACCATGAATATAGAGTGAAATAACATCAAAATTCTACATAAAAAAATAGAGTCAAGAAATTAACAAGATGCTCATGAATCCAAAAATTTACCTTAAATAAGTTATAAACTAGGTTATGAACACCTAAGATAGGTTCTATAGAGATAGACATATAAGAATGAGTTCAAAGGTGTTGAAAAATCAAATCATGAAAAAATAAGGTTCCCATGATTTTAAAGTGAAATTAGGTCATTTTATATAAGTGACAAAAAAATTCAACCCTTTAAGTAAATTGATTAGCTAAGTTGATGCTCAATGTGTGAAATCATAGCAAAAATTCCCTACGATAACAAATCTTAAACACAAAAATGTAATAATGCATGTAATATAAAATAAGAGATAACAACAATAAGACCTAAAGAGACCTAGTTTGGACCGTGTGGTACATAGGCATTTGTGTAGAGGTAAAATATGGACAAAGACCGAAAATATATAATCATTCACTCAAACCAAATATAAGCTAGCTTTAAATGGACTTATTTTGTAAATCTCTTATATTCTAGGTAAATTTTCTATAGACATGACTGTGTGTATAAGAGTATGATAATAATTAACTTTGGACCCACAATGAACATGAGGAACATTGAATTTGAGGCAAGAATCAAACTCAAATGCAAGGCCTCTTGGTGAGTTATAATTTAGTTGTTGTCTTTGCTTTATCAAATGTGAAAGAAGGTTGATTTGTGGATGTGGAGGCACAACTAAAATAAAATATATGATAATTTCTAGTTTGAGGGACTTAGGCATCATATATCTAAAAAATAAATTAAGCAAGTAAAGAATTGGGAGCATTTGGTAAGATAATGAATTGAAGAAATGGCTAACGGTCCCCAAAGAACATCTAGAATTATTCTAGACTAGCATGAATATAGAGAAACATAAATAAAAATTCTACATACAAAAATTAGAGTAAAAGAATTAACAAGATTCTCATGAATTTAATACTAGTCAAACTCCTTTAGACAGATTGTTTCTATGTAGGATAAGTTAGATTGTTATCACGCACACTCTATTTCTAGTTGACACCAATACCCTATATATTTAAATCACTCAATGCATGTGCCTTTCCCGAGTTTTTCTTGACAATTTATTGTTTGGAACTCTATTTTAGTTGGTACATTTTGGTTGAATGGTTCACCATATAACTAAAAAATACAAAGGATGAGTTTTGAAAACATAATTGGACCAAACTAGTTGATTACACAAACTTAACTCATCCATTCCCAAATGAATATCAACTAACCTCTTGAATACCCTTGCTAACACAACTTTGCAAACTTTAGACCTAGTTAAATCTATAATAACCTAGGGTCTCTTATTGTAAATCCAACCACAAGCAACATAAATAGTGAAAAATAAATATCTTAAAATGAATTTCTTTGATGATTTTATAAATGATTATAAAATAATTATTTTTTATCATGATAAACACTTAAATATATCTACAATGAAAAATATTTATTAAAAATTCCTTGATAACATTAATTCTATCTCTTAAAAGATGTCATCCTAAATCTAACTAAGAAGAATCCTAATTGTCTATTAAACAAAATCATGCTTATTACTTCAAATGGAAAATGTCAAGAGATATCAATTGTCGGAATCTAAAATGACAATAATATTAATATTGTGTGTTTGTAATAATATTCTCATTAGTTGCATCATAATTTAATATCATTGAATTATGTTATAATATACATTAAGAGTGTCACCATCATTTACATTGTTATGCAAAAAAAATACACATAAGCTCAGTTATCAAGCTTTCCAAATCACAAACATAAGGAAATAGACCAAATTGTGCAGGATGATAGCTTAATCTATCTCATCGTCTCCCTCTTTCTATCTCTATTTCTCCCTCTCCCTCATCATCTCCCTCTTTCTATCTCTATTTCTTCCTGTCCCTCATCGTCTCCCTCTTTCTATCTCTATTTCTCCTTCTCCCTCTTTCTCTTTCATTTCATCGCCCCCTCTTTATATTTTTATCTATCTCTCACATCGCTTCTATATTTCTCAAGTTATATCTATCTCTATCCCTATCTCCCCCTCTCTTCTTATCACTCCCTCTAAATCTATTTCTCTCTACTTATCTCTCCTCTCTCTATTTCTCTCCCCCCTCTCTATCTATTTGTAAATATATATTCCTCTCCATATCTCTCTCACTCATACACACACAGTTCCTCTTTCTCCTTCCTTACCTCTATCTCTATCTCTTTATCTTTCAATCTGTTTATACCTCTATATTACTTATCTATAACACCTTCTTTCTCTCACTCTTTCCCCCTCTATCTCTATCTCCCTATCTCTCCCTCCGCCTCTCTATCTATACCTCATTACCGGGTCTACCTCTATCTCTTTCTCTTTCTCTTTCTCTCACTCCTCTCTCTATCTCTTTCTAGATCTATGTCTTTCTACATTTATTTGTATATATCTATCCCTATACATATATATCCTTTACCTATCTCCCCCTTCTTCATT
Organism: Sequoiadendron giganteum; assembly: GCA_007115665.2. NCBI lineage: Eukaryota > Viridiplantae > Streptophyta > Pinopsida > Cupressales > Cupressaceae > Sequoiadendron > Sequoiadendron giganteum. Next base: position 843,862,645 of record CM021102.1, read on the forward strand.
CTCTATCTTATTCATCTCTCTCTCTCTCTCTCATATAAATATTTATATTCCAACAAATAAATTGATAAAATGCACAACAAAATCATTTATCTCAACCATATTGAAAAATCTTGAAAAAAATAAAAAATCTATAAACTTTCAATCAATAGAATCAATGCACATGCAATCAACATGCCAAAGAAATACCAAGGACCAAAACACAATAAAAATCTATCCAATTAAGTCATATATTGCTACTTATAAGTCACTTATTGTCATATATTGCTACTTAGAGGGTAGCTAATCTTTCAGAGAAGTTTGGGTGAAAATTGACATCTCCATTATGTTTGGAAGGCCCGAGAACCTAAGGATCGACTACAAAATCATCAAAATTTGAGACTTTTAGTCAAGGTGTGAGGAAAATGTTTTTAGGCCATACAGTCGTATGGATCCATACTTGGTTGTACAATCATACAGATTGTCTACACAATCATCACTTTTATGCATACTTGGTTGGAATATTTGTTTTATGAATCAACATATTCTCCTACATCATACTTGGTCTATGGGTTGATTTGGTCGTTGTCACTTCACTATACTCACTTGTACATTACCAACAGAAGTGTATGATTCACTTTATATTATAATGATTTATATTTTCATACATTTTTGTTTTAATATATTGTAAACCATTGAATGTCTTTAAATTCTTCAGTGACTCTATAGCTGAGAACCTTGTTATAGGGGCCTAATCCCTACAGGCTGCACCAATGAAGCGGGTTGGAAGCCTTGGGCGATGCAACCTCTAGCGCACTACCCTGAAGCACTCCCTCATTGGTGGCGTTGTTAGGGGCAACACATTTTTTTTTAAAAATCATGCACAACGGTCATATGGAGTGACCAAGGGCTCCAATTTCACTCTTACTTAGTTTGCAGGTGCCCTCAATAGGGAAATTTCTCATTTTACTATAACTTGCAATCTAGGAGGTGAAATTTTTCAAACAAAATATCATCGGAAATATGGAACTGTGAATTTTGTAGTGGTGTAAGTTATTTAAAAAAAATTGCTAGTGTTTTAGAATTTATTACTTGTTAAGTCAGATCTTGTTTTATGGCTCTCAAACTCATTAATTTTGTCCATGGTCTCTAATTTTCGTGATTCTTCAGCATCATTGGAAATGTATTGATGAGCTCTACATTGCAATCCATACACTTTTTTTATTTCTTTCCTAGGTTGATAGTTATTTTAGTCTTACCCATAACGGTGTTCTAGAGATTACTTGGATGTTTTGATGGTTAGGAGGGGTAATTTTGATCTTTTCATTTTATTTTAGTTCTAGATCATTTGTCAATCAACTATTTCTTCACAAATTGTAGGGTTGTACCAGTTTGCAAGTTTTCTATTGTTCATTGGCATTAGGTCTATTGTTTCTTTATCATGATCCTGATATGATCCCTTGATTGAATCTAATATAGGGGCTAATGCAAGAAGTTGGGTCCACAAAAAGCTCAAAAAGTGGAAGTGTTTTTGCTGTTTTTCAGAATTTGTCACACTTGGACTGAAAATTTGAGGCACTTACACAATGAATTTTTAAAAAAGGTCAGTAATATGAAATTTAAAAATTTGAATCTAGTTTATAAATATGTAAATTATTCAAATACCCAGATTGTAGAAGTTAAATTTTGATAAGGATCTATAAAAACCACTTTTTAAAAGTCCCTGTTTTTTAACCATACCATGCACGTGTATGGACAACACTTTTTGACTCAAATAAAAGTATTTTGCTAATTGCTTTTGGAGAAAGAGAGCTAACAACATGAAGATTGATGAGGATTTTCTTTTGTAATTCTTTATTGAATATTTTTTTTTTTATTAAATTTTTATTGTCCTTAATTGTTGTTTTTAAAAATCAACGTGTACGGACAACATAATTTGACCTAAACTAAACATTTTTTGAAACTTTTTTTTTTCATTGTGTAAATAATTGTCTGAAGATTGATGTCATATAAATTTTTTTACAAAAAACTTAACCAAAAAAAGGTTATTAAAAAACAAAAAAAGTCTGATATTTCAAATTTAAGGACTAGTTTGCTTTGAAATTAATTAAAAAATAGAAAATATAATCCAATCTTAATAAAAAATTATATATTTAAAAACTAGACATCATTTTCTGTAATGGGTTTTAATTTTATAGATTGATTCAGAAAAAAAATTCATCAACCATATTGTCAAAGTTGAACATTCTTCTTCAATCTGCCTTAGTTTTTTAGTTGCAGGTCAAAGGCTAAGGCTCGGATTGCCAAGCCTTTCCTGAGCCTAAAACCAAGGCTGCAGGCGGGTTGGGAAACAACTTTTTAAAAACGCATACGCGTTACAAAACGCATATGCGTTCTTTATTTATTTAATTATTTAAAAAAAAAATGCTTTTTAGAAACGGGTACCCGTTTCTAAAACGCATACGCGTTTTGAAAAACAAAACACGTATGCGTTTTAAAATGGGTACTTTAAATTTTTTTTTTTAAAAAAAAGGGTACCCGTTTTGCTTTTCAAAACGCGTACTCGTTTTAAAAAGGGTACCCATTTCTAAAAAGCAATTTTTTTAAAAAATATGACTTCTACGGGTTATAAAACGTGTATGCGTTGTACACGTTTTATAGTGCATACGCATTTTTTAGGCTCGGGTACCCAATGCATAACGCATACGCGTTTTTTAATAACGCGTACGCGTGCGTTATATAACGCATACGCATTTTTTAGGCTCGGGTACCCAATGCATAATGCATACGTATTTTTTAATAATGCGTACGCATTTTCTACGAGATTTTTTTTTTTGCCGAAACTTCCCCTCTTCGTGGACCCAACTTCTTTCACTTACCCATAGTTTCTAGCATCAACACTATCTTTCCTTTTCTTTTCAAATTAAGGATTCTAGTTTTACTCCACAAGTGTGCTTCTGGTGCTTCTTTGTAGTAGGTTATATCATTATGGGGTGTTGTATGACCTCTCTTTTTATCCTTTATGTGGATGGAGATTGATTGGACTTGTGATGGATTTTTTCATTAAGGGGGGAGGGGGATTGAATGGTCTCTTCTTTGTCTCTCTTGAGTGAGGTTATTTTTCCTTGAATGGAATTTTGTCCTCTCATTTTTTGTTGGAGAGCATTATTATATCTTTTCTCTCTTTTATGGAGGATTTTTTCCCATTGGGTTTTCTCCCTTTCTCTATTTGTGAGAGATTGTATTTGCATTTGTACATCAGTACCTAATATGGCTTCATAGTAAAGACCCGTCTTTATGTCATTTATATAAGTACTATTAGGAAATGATGCATCATACCTAGAATCATAATCCATTTCCTACATAACCTCAAGAGAGAAAAGAATGCATGTAATTAACCATAATACATAGATCAGAATAGGCAAACCACAAGATAAGACAATATATATCCTAGGAAAACCCTCAAGAGGGAAAAACCCAGCCTCCAAAAGCATCAATACTCCATCTATTATTCAACGACAAAAATAATGTATGAAATTACAAGAGTTACCATTAATATTTTTAAAGCATCAAGCCTCTCCAATGCATCCTCCATGTGTCCAAGCATGAATCCACACATCCCATTTCATGCTTCACATATGCACTTAGAAAGACTGGATAATGACAACCCACTCACCCAGTCAACCTTAACCACTAAACATGTGCTTTCTTTTATAGATTCAGGCTCACACAAATATGACCAAGTGGTAAGATAAAACCATGTGAATATAAAACCAATGACCCCTCATTTAATATTGGGTACTAAGTTTTCATTTATTAAATTATTTCCCCAATATTAAATTATTATCTCATGTATCTCACACATTAAATAATAATCCAATGTTACAATACAACATAAAGTGGTCCCCAAATAATTACCTAGTGTGATTAACCACACCTCCTATGTGTATCACAACTAAATAATTAATTAATTACAATATTATAATACCAAATTTTATGCAATGGTGTAAAACACCATATCATAACATTCTTCCAGTTGTTGTATGCATTACATAAGGGATCAATCAATGAAATACATCATCATAGCTATACATGTAACCACATAAATCTCCAACATGCTATCATGCTCCACCAAGATACCTACAATAAAACCAAAGTGACCACCATCTCAAACAAGAATTCATCTCATCCTTTAATGTGTCACCTATCAATGAAAAGGAACATGCCAAGGTGTAGATTCACCAATCCAAGAACACAAGCATCAAATCCAAGTGATAACAAAAACTCATAGCTGCTATCAAAGGTGAAAAACCCACATGATTGAAAATAGCATTTACAATACATGGTAATACATCCAACCATCCATAACTCCTAGGTATTAATAACATCAATAAAATCATGCCAGGAATATATGCAACCCATAAACCACAATCACAAACTCCTTATATCAAAACCTATTATTGAAGAACATACATATCTAGGAACTCCCAGTGCATGGGTAATGCCAAAGCCTATCAAGTCTACCAATCAACACTATATCAAGGTGTGATAAATGATCAAAACATAAAGTACCAAGAACAATAAAAATGATCTACACATGCAAGACAACCAATTGCATAATATCTCACAAGACATGTGAACAATATACCCAAAAAGTTTTGATTTTTTAAGCTACAAAGTTCTTTTCCTTAATTATTGTGAGATGATAGAGTTTTAGACTATAAGGGTTGTCTATACTATCATACCCTTCATACCAATCTAGAAAACCTCCTCATGCCCTTTGTGGAAACTTTCTAAGTGAGTTTTTTTGGCTTGTTAGTTTGTTCTAGGGGTATCTTCACATTCATTTCAAGACTAAGGGTGATCCAATAATAGTGGGTTATACTTTTTGGTTGAACTTGAAATTGAACTGATCTTTTCTAACTAAATCTTCACTTTTTGACATCTATAGCTGCTAAACCATGAGGAATTTGAAGATGCAAACTAGTGATTTGTCACATTTTTCTTGTAAATTCTAAATATATATTTTTAATTTTTTTTGGAATCAAATTGCATTTATTTTTCCATATCCTTCAAAAAATAGTTTTTAATAGTAAACACCATTTTTAAAGAGTGATTTTCACCATATAACACATTACTTTTTTCTATAAAGGATGAAATTATTTTTATTTTTTGAATTTAGATTTGTAACTATGATATCTAGCACCTTCATTTGGTTTCATAGTGTTTTATTGAATATTTTTTTCTTAATTAAGTTTTTAAGTCAAATCAATTAAAATTTAGACATAGGTGGACTGTATAACACAACTTTTTTGTATGTATCAAAATTCAAATTTTTTTGTTGGATCAAGGATATCAATACCAAGCACCTAGACATTTTTCAATATTTTTTTGATAATCTACTATTTTTCCACATGTGCAAAACACAGAGCTTGATTTTTAGTGAAAGACCTATGTTTAATTAAACTAAAAAATACATAATTAAACCAAAATATATTAAAATTATACTTGATGTAGAGCTCATTTTGAGGACTATAACCCTCCTGCTATGTTTGTCAATTTGATTCTATTTTCATCCTCAACCCGAGCTTCAAAACACAAAATTTTGCATAAAATTATAGATGGAGGGGGGCAAGGGCAAAAAATGGGGTTCTAGCAAATCCCACTTCAAGTGAACCCCCCTGAACCCCTTCAAGCGAAGGGGGATTCACTACAAGGGGGGTTCTAGCAAACCCCCTTAAATTAACATTAAAAAAACATTTTTTTGAGGAAACCCCTTTATTTTATGGGGTTCGAGTGAACATGCAAACAAAAAGGGGTTCGCTCAAAGGGGGGTGTTTGAGTGAACCCCAAGAAAAACCCTCAATTTTTTTGGAGCACCCAAGAAATTTTTCTTCATGAATGCAATTGTAACCCACTTATGTGGGATCACCCCTAAATAGCTGATTTAAAAAAAAATCTTGCATTAAGAAGCTATTAGAATTAGTCATCAATTGCTATATATTCCCTTACATATCCAACCTCCAATCCTTGATCCTTTGCCTCTAAATCTATCCTTTTTTATTTTTCACCAAGCGTTTAGAATTTTCCATCCCCAAATTTTCTCCCCCCATACTCCATCATCATATTTCCCTAATGTTAATAACAACCTCCTATCAAAATTGTGAGCTAGTCCATACTAGAAATGTTATCATGATGTCATCTTCTTATAACATTGATGTGATATATTTTCATCTTATTTTATCTTCACTTTTTAATTTTTAATATTATACTAAAAATATAACAATATATTAACAAAAATAATAATAGAATAATAAAAATAATACTAATATTATAATAAAACTAAAAAATAATAGAATAATACAAATAATAAGCTAATATACTAATAAAATATAGTTATGTATATAATTAATATAATATAATAATATTTTTAAGCATACACCTGGAAATTGATTCATCTCAACATCTTATGCATAGTTTTTTAAAATGTAGCTATGTTACTAATAATATAATAATAATTGACATAACAATATAATAAAAATAAAATAAAATAAGGGAGATAAGATAAGATAAGATAATTCTTGATATAATAATAAAATAAATAATAGAATAATAATAATGTAATTTAAAAATAATATTAATATATGAATAAAAGTACAACTATTTATATAATTTATATGACAGAGTAAATTTTTATATAATATAATAGTATTTTTAAACATACATGTGAAAAATGATCTCTTTGTGTCTTTTAGATAGATTTTTTTAAATATAGCCATGCTAGTAATATTATAATAAAATCTAATAATATATTTAAAAAATAATAAAATAATAAAAAATACAAATGTAATAATAAAAATAATGATAATATAGTAATTTTTTAGGTAAGTACTACCAGAGGGAGTAGCTCCCTCCATTAATTTTTAGAAACCAATTACATGTCATGCAGGTGGCATCAAAATTTGTGATACAAGAAACCCACAGGCCTACAACAATATCCATCATCCTAACTACAACTTCATGAGATAGGAGCCCAAGATTGGAATCTAAATATGCTAAAATATCACCAATATTATTCTTCTTTTTGACACCCTTTTTCAATATATTCTAGGCCTTCAGCATCTTGACCTTTTTCTTATCAGCATTCAGGTCCATTATGTATACCATTATTCCTGAAGCAAGAACAACATGCAAGCTATTCACTTCATCCGAGATGGCATCCACATGCTCATTCCTGATAGTTCGACCAGCTATGCAAACACCCCACATATTGTGACCAAGCACTTGAGTTTATAGGGAAAATAAACGTTCATGTGGGGAAAGGGGTAGAGGATTTGAGCATATATAAAAATAGAGCAAAAAACTGAAAAATGAATACAATAGTAAAAAGACAAATAAAAATGCATATGAATGCTGCTAACAACACACAGATTAACACAATAGAAAATATAAAAAATCATGTTCATATATGTATTAAAACTATGTAGTTACAATAGAGCTTCATTGTCCTATTTTCTGCCTTACTCCTTGTTCTTCCTTGATGTTGAAAAGCTTCATTGCTCTTTTTCTTACTTCTTGCATTTTTCCAAAATGAAAACAAAGCAATATTAAAACCAAAAAAGCTATCAAGGAGAAAGAGGAATAAAATAATATTATTATTACAACTCATAAAGCATGTGAGAGTTAATAAGGAGTTAATGTTGAATCATATCAAATCGCTAGAAATATTTTCCAAAAACTTTCTCATTAAGATGTCATTAATGCTAATACAGAGGTTTAGCTAGAGAGGACTGACACAATTAATTAGTTGAGATTATATTTCTAACTCTCCCCCTTAATCTCAGCTAGCATATATTCTTCTCAAAAACTTCTAGAGCATCCATCTTCATTCTAAAAAAATTCCAATGCATCCATCTTTAGTCCTAGCATTCTTCTTAAAAAAAAAATCGGTGTATCTATCTTCATTTCTAAATTTCTTCTCAAAAAAATTCGGTGCATCAACCTTCATTTCCAGCATTCTTCTCAAAAGTTTTCGGTGTATCCATCTTCATTTCTAGAACTGAAATTTCTGGAACATTTCTCTTCATTTCCAGCTTTGAAATTTCTGGAGGATCTATCTTCATTTCCAACTTTGAAATTTTTGAAGCATCTATTTTCATTTCTATCTCTCAATTTTTCAGAGCATCTATCTTCAGCACAAACACCCAAACAACTTCTCAAATATTCAAATACATCTTTTCCCAATGGTTTAGTGAAAATATCAACAAATTGATCTTCTGATCTACAAAACTCTAAACATATTTATGTGTTATTCACTAGCTCTCTTATAAAATGGTATCTAGTGTCTATGTGCTTGCTTCTTTTATGAAAAATATGATTTTTGGACAATACAATGGTTGAGTTATTATCACAATAATTTTTTTTTGCTTCATCTTGTTTATGCATAAACTCAGCTAGCATTATTCTCATCCATACGGTTTGACGTGTTGCTCCTGTGGCTACCACATACTCCGCTTCTGCTAAAGAAAGAGTGACTATGGGTTGTTTCTTTGAAGCCCATGATACAACTCATGTTCCAAAAAGAAAGACATAATCAAAAGTAATTTTTATATCATTGATGCTACTAGCACAATCACTGTCCATGTATCCAATGAGTTTAAACTCATCTACAACTGAATATAAAATTCCATAGTTTTTAGTTCCACAAACGTACCTCAATATCTTTTTTCCAACTTGCCAATGAGAGTCTTTTGGAGACTCCATGAACCTTGAGATGAGGCTCACACCATACATGATGTTATGCCTTGTGGCCATCAAATACATGAGACTAATCTAGGATCAACTAATGAGTCACATCTTCTTTACTTAACTTTAGTCCTGTTACAACTAGTGTAGGGGTTGACTTGCAATTCAACATATTAAATCTTTTCAATACATTACATGCATACTTTGATTGAGAAATAAAAATTTCATCTACGGATTTCTTTACTTCTATTCCCAAAAAATATTTCATAAGACTAAGATCAATCATCTCAAAATCTTTCATCATAGCTACCTTAAAGAAACTTATAGAAAGATCCCCAATAAAGATCAAATCATCTATATAAAGACAAACTATCAACATTTTAACTTTTTCATCCATCTTGATATATAAATTAGGCTCACTGTTGCACCTATCAAAACCAAATTCTTAATTAAATAAGAGTCAATTTGATTGTACCATGCTCTAGGAGCTTGCTTGAGTCCATAGAGCACTTTTTTTGGCTTATGTACCTTGTCTTCATGACCTGAAATTTCATATCCTTCTGGTTGCTCCACATAAACTTCCTCATCAATAAAGCAATTTAAAAATGTTGATTTTACATTCATTTGAAAAATAGGCCACTTATTTTGGGCTGCAATGGCCAAAAAATTTCTTACTGTATCCAAGTGAGCTACAGGGGAAAATGTTTCATTGTAATCAATACCAGGCTGTTCAGTGAAACCTCTAGCTGTAACCAACTTTTTCTTATGCTTCAACACATTTCCATCTATACCATACTTTGTTTTGTAAATCTATTTTACGCTTATAACATCCTTTCCTTGTGGGCAATCCACCAACTCACAAGTGTTATTCTTTTCAATAGCTTCAATCTCTTCATCCATAGCTTTAGCCCATGCTTCATCAAAAGGCATTGAATCAGCAACTTCTGGAAATAAAGAAAAAATAGAAAAAGAATTTGATGTTTCAACATTAAAATCAGATTCATAGATATCTCTTAAGCTCCTTGTTTTTTGTTGCAATAAAATTTCCAATGTAGGATCCGGTTAGTTGATTCTATCAACTGAGTTTGATGGAATTTCTAATGGCATTATGGATGGTGTTCCTTGTAGAGTTTGTTGTGTGGATGAGAAATTATGATAATTTCTTGAAAGTCTTATTGTAGAAGGAGGTATAGCTTGTGCTACAACTTATGTTCCATGTCTGGGAGTGGAAGGAGGTATTGCTTGAGGAATACATTGTTGTTCTAACACTTCATCAGTAATGTCATCATGTGAATTAGCTACTTTTATACTTATTATTTTTTCTACACTTCCATCCTATGCTTCATTCTCCAAAATTGCACATCTTTGCTGATTATTACTTTTCTTGTATTTGGATTAAACAACTTGTAAGCTTTTCTATCTTCTGAATACCCAACAAAAATACATTTCTCACCTTTTTTTATCTAACTTCCTTCTCAGCTCTTCACGGATATGAGCATATGCAACGTAGCCAAAGACTTTGAAGTGTGCAACATTATGCTTTTTACCACTCCAAGCCTCTTGAGGAATCACATTCCTTACACTTGTAGTTGGACATCTAGTTAGAATATAAACAGTGGTTTCTACTACTCCAGCTCAATATTCATTTGGTAAATGCTTTAAATTCAACATACTCCTTTTCATATCCATGATAGTTCTATTTCTTCTTTCAGCCACAGCATATTTTTGAGGTGTGTAGCGCACTATAAAATTTTTGTGAATACCATGTTGTCTACAAAAATTAAGAAAAGCATTAGAACTATACTCACCACCTCTATGAGTTCTTAATACTTTGATGTAGTAACCACTTTGCTTCTCTAGGAGAGCCTTGAACTACTGAAAGACTCCAAAAGCATTAGATTTATGCCTCAAAAAGTAGACCCATGTCTTCCTTGTATAGTCATCAATAAAAGTTACAAATATGTGCAACCTTCAATGGAAGGAGTTTGCATTGGTCCACATATATTAGAGTTAATAATCTCAAGAGGTTTACAGGATCTTTCTGATTTACCAATAGGGAAAGCCTCTCTATGTTGTTTACCCAAGATACACCCTTCACTCACTCTTTCCAATTTTTTAATCAATGGCAATCCTTTAACCATATTCTTTCTATGCAACAAATTTAGACCCCAAAAGTTTATATGACCAAAGCTCAAATGCCATAACCAAGATTCATTCTTTAAAACTAACTGAAAAGCTATTTGAACAGTTACACTATCATTCTTGTTCATCTTTAGTTCCAATTTTTTCTTTTTTGGAGCAACCTTATTCTTTTCTAGAGCAACTTTGTTCTTTTCCAAAGCTATCTTGAGAGGTGTTTTGAGAGTTTTTAGCTTTAAAGGCTGCTCCAGCTTGTGTATTTTTTGATATATGATGAGCTTCAACTGCATTTTCTTTAGATATTAGCTTTCAACCTCAATGAGAAAATTCTATTTCCTATCATTTGTACCTCTTCTATTAGTTGAGTACTAGGAGCTTTATCAATAATAACACATGCATTATCCTTCATATAAATTTTATATCCTTTTTGTACTAATTGACCAATACTCATCAGATTATGCTTTAGACTAGCAACATAAAAAACATCATGAATTACCTTTTTCTCCCCCTTTTTTGTTAGAATATCAATAATCCCTTTTCCCATAACATTCACTTGATTATTGTTCCCAAGAGTGACATTTAAATTAAGTGATTTATTCAAGCTAGAAAATAACTCTAGATTTCCAGACATGTGATTGCTATAGCCAAAATCTAAATACCAAATATTATTTGGACTCTCTTGAACCATATTACATTCAACTGGTGATTTTGTAGAAATCGATCTAGCAAACTTTGTGCATGCAATAAACATAGAATTTTTTGGGGGATTTTGATTTTGTCTTCCTTGATCATGTTGTTTCTTTCTGCATTAAGAAGAGTAGTGACCATACCTATTACAATAATGATATTGAACATGCGACTTGTCTTGTCTTTGACCAGTTGAATGATTATGATAGTGATCATTGTTATGTCCTCTTCCACCTCGGTTTGCAGGACTGTTGCTATGTCATCTAAATGTGTTTCTTCCTCTACCCCTAGGAGTGAATCTACCTTTACCTCTTCCACAACTTATTGAAGTCTGAGATGAGAATGCATTTTCTATGGAAGTGTGTGATTTTTTCAGCCTATGTTCATGGTTTATCAAAGAGGCATGCAACTCATCCATTGTCATTTGAGTTAAATCCTTATTTTCCTCTATAGCAACAACTAAAGGATCAAACTTAGCAAATAGAACTCTTAGCATTTTTTCAACTATTCTTGTCTCTTCTATCATTTCCCCATGTGATTTTATTTGATTCACAAGCCCAACAACATGTCTAAAAAATGATTCCACAGAATCTAAATCTTTCATATTTATGTTCTCAAAATCTCTTCTAAGCAGCTAGAGTTTTATAGTTTTAGCTTTGTCCTTCCTTTGATAAGTTGTTTGCAGTGTATCCCACGCCTCTGCTTGCTTTTCTGCTACTAGTCTTGGGAGTATGCTTTCATGCATTGCTTGATGAATGTAAAATAGGGCTTTTCCATCCTTTTTCCTTTGCTCTTTCAAGAGATATTTTTTTGCATGTGTGAGTGCATTATATGTTGCTTGGTCTGCTAGTTCCACATAACCATTCTTGACTATCTCCCAAACATCTTGAGACCGAAATAGGGCTTTCATGGTTAAAGACCAATACTCATAATTTTTGCCTATGAAAATAGGGGTTTGCAGACTAGACAAAGACACACCAAGTGTGGAAGCCATTAATTGCTATTAACAAAAAATGAGCAGAACTAGGAAAATGGAGAGACAAAGGGTTTAAACCAAAGCTCTGATACCAAATGTGGGGAAAGGGGTGGAGTATTTGAGTAGATATAAAAATAGAGCAAAAAATTGAAATTTGCATACAACAATAAAAAGACAAAAAAAAATGCATATGAATGTTGTTAACAACACATGCAAATTAACACAACAAAAAATAGAGGAAATTAGGTTCATATATGTATTAAATCTATGTAGTCACAACAAAGCTTTGCTGCCGTGTTTTTTGCCTTACTCTGTGTTCTCCATTGTTGTTGTAGAGCTTCATTGCTCTTTTTCTTACTTGCATTTGTTCAAAATGAAAACAAAGTAATATTAAAACCCAAAAAGCTACGGAGGAGAAAGAGGAATAAAATAATATTATTATTACATCCCATAAAGCATGTGTGAGTTAATAAATAGTTAATGTCGAATCATATCGAATCTCCAAAAATCTTTCTCCAAAAACTTTCTCATTAAGATTTCATTAACGCTAATACGAAGAATTAGCTGGAGAAGACTGGCACAATTAATTAGTTGAGATTATAATTCTAACATTTCATAAATATACCCATCATGAACACATTCGTCGACCCAAAAATCTTGCCTAATCACCTTTAAGATAGCCCCGCAAGCCTCCCCATCACATTTTTTGAAATAGTTAGGACACCTGCTCTTCACGTGTTTCATTAGCGCACTTGCAGTCTATAACAAAACGTTTGGCCATCAAGACAATTCCCATCGACATTGAATCCTGAAGCTCTGAATCGACCTTTTGCAAATTGCCAAACAACCAACCTTGCTAAATAGAATTGGTGCCCAGGCTCATCCAATCCAGCACTTTTGAATTAGCACGGCCTTAAATCACCATCCATTTATCGCCACACCTTCCAGGATCCAATCAACAAGTGGAGACTGTTAGGAAGCAATCCTTGCAAAATTTAGTAATGATCTAAGGGTACCACTGAGAAGACACCACCCTGCCAACCCACCCTCCAAGTATGCATGCCACATAGTATAAGAATCTTACCCTGTGAGAAGACCGCTGGTGAAAGTGCAAGCTCCTCCTTGTAGAAGATAGCCTCCAAATCCTGAGACAGATTTACTGAGTCAAATACAACATCAAAGTTTTCAAGAGACACCCCCATATTTCCAAAAGGTTCGCAACCTTATTGGATTCTCTATAGACATGGGTTATCGAGAAATCCCCAATTTTATCCAGGAACTGCCAAATCTTTTTGATCCACAACTTTAACTTCCAATTTTGGGCAAATTTTTTTATAAATGGTATTTGATACAAATTTGGGAGTCTCCTTCTATGTCCAAATTCCTTATGCCTTTTTCCAAACATAACCAAAGGCCACTGGCAAGTGCCTCCATTTTGGCTTTGTTATTAGTAGTCACACCAAGATTTCTTGATAACACCCAAATACACTATCTCTTATCATTTTTTATTATGCAACCTACCCTAGCGAGCCCCGAGTTCCCCTTAGCAGCACCATCGACCGTCAAATTTAAGCCTCCAATTAAACTTGTGCGTTATAATGGAGTGATTTACGCGGTAGGAAAATAAATTGTAAAGCTGAGCTGAGCTAGTAAAGTTGTAAAAAATATTGTACAACAAATCACAAAAATGCAAAAGTGCTAAACAATTACCTGGGAAGTTGGCTATGGAGATTGGAGCACATTGAGGATCAAAATAGACAAACCTTTATTGCTCCGAGAAAGGAACCCCAGTTTTCGTGCACTTAGATTTTGCACGGAGCTCTTGCAAGATACAAGGTATCAGATTAACAGATCAAAGACAGAATTAAGACAATTATCTAATGCCAATTTGAGGAGATATGTGCATGATGTCCAGGCATGGCTGAGTGGTGCAGAGACTAATCAATACACTTGTCCGATTGCGTTGCAAGAAGCCCTTGCTGATGAAAACCTTGGTTTCCACCGTTAAGGTCAAGACAGATAAACTTACAATGTTGATGGATGTTGCTCTAGCTGTTGTTAACAAGCTTGAAGAGCAGGGACATATTTGAGTGTTCGGTACTCTGTTTTACTGTTTGTTATTTGAGATTCTTTAAGTATGACATCTTTCTAAAATAAAAGACTGCTTTTAGTTTTGACTGATTTGGGATGCTTTTTAAGTATCACATCTTTTTGAAATAAAAGACAGTTTTTAGTGTACAAAACATACATGGTTGTATTTCGATTTTCTGTTATGTTTTACTATTTGTTATTTGAGATTCTTTCAAATATCACATCTATTTGAAATAAAATACTGTTTTTATTGATTTGGGATTTTTTTAAGTATCACATCTTTTTAAATAAGAGTGTTTATATTTTTTAAAGATATATGGTTGTATTCTGTTTTGTTGCTCTACGAGAAAGAAATAAGTCACACTTGAATCAACGATAGATTGCTCATGGAATCTGAGCTCGGATCCCATCTGGATCAACGATATAAAAGTCTGTTTTTACTTTTTCAAAGATATACGGTTGCATAGTTTACATACTCCGAATCAGAGAGTACTCGGCAAGCCCAAAAATTTTGACTCAGGGAAAATTCAGGAAATACTCGGCAATTACTCGACAAATGTGTGTGGATACTTATGTACGTGTATACTCAGGACTGCACTGTGCCAAGTTTGTGGGTATTTTGTGAGCTACTGGCGATTACTCGATAATTTGACGGGAGAAAACCCATCTGCATACTGTCTGAGAGTAAAAGCAGAAATTACTCCGCATGCAAATTCTTTGGAGATTACTCGGCTACTCGGAGAGTAATCAGAGAGTATGTAATCTATGTATGGTTGTATTCTGTTTTTTTGTTCTGCGAGAAAGAAATAAGTCACATTTGGATCAGCGATAGATTGGTCATGGAAATCTGAGCTCGAATCCTTGACTGTTAAATCGTGTGAGATATTTATTGAAAATAAGTCACATCTAGATCAACGATAGATTGACTGTGGAACCTAAGCTCCAATACCAGCAACCACACTGTTTTTTCGTCCTTGAACTTCATACCCAGATGACTGCTCAATAATATCATTGATGAATGTTCAATAATATCATTGTATTTGTATTTACCATTAGCGGGGTAAGATTGAAAGGGCGTGCTTTTGTTTGTGCATAATTTTATTGTGCTTGGTGCTAAAAAATATATTTCCTGAGACATATCTTTGAATATTAGTTTGTTTTGAAGATTCAGCCTATAATGGTTTGATTTAAGGAATTCATGAAAGCTCTATGTCGTCTTCTGGTGTGGTGTTGTGGAATTTCTGTTTCTGTTATCCTGGGTTGAAATGCCGAGTAATTTAGATTAACTAGTTATAATTAATATAGTAATTTGTGTGAGTCACAGACTTGAGTAGTGAACGGTCTAGTTCTCCAATCAATCCCATTTTAAGTATGCTGACCCTTCACCACAGGAGTTCAATGAGTCAGAATTTTTTTTTTTTTTTGATGGAGGGTTCAGACCTGCGAGGCAGTCCAGAGAGGCACGAAGTCTGCGAGCTGCCAATCAGCGAAGGCCACCACATAAACGATTTAGAAACCCGATACGGGCCCACACGTTCACCTCTTCAGCTTAGAGCCAAGGACTGAGGGGCATCCATGCTGCCAAATTCACCCAGGGCACGATCCTGGCCTCATCCCTTATGATGTCGGAGCCTTGCACTCAACAAGACTTGATTTCTGGTGGGCTCATTCCGAACCTTTCAACTTCACCAGTAGACCAAGGGCCCATTGACAAGTAGGAATATTTTAGAATTTTGAAGTTAAACCTCCTCCTCCTCTCTTGCTGAATATTCTTTATGGAATCTTTTGGTTTTGGGTTGATAAAATGGAAAGGATAGCTGGGTTAATTGGTTAGATCTGCTGTTGTTTTTGAGCAGTTATTCCTCTTTCTTGTAGGTGCACTGTTGGCTTCCTGTTGTATTACTGACTCTTAACTATTTATTCCTTGTATTGTCCCATATTATTATTTTGGCTTCCTTAGTTTTATATATCTCAGAAGCCTGTTTTGTCTGGTCGGTTCAACAAATGATTTTTACAGAACTAGCCTGGACAAATTATTTATTTAAAACTTTGTCATTATGCTGAATAGAATAGCCGGTTGATGGTAGGTTTAAATTGAGGTGGAAACGTATGCTTATTGTAATCCCATTATTCATACTTCTTCTGTCTTCACCTTTGTCCTTTTGCAGTGAAACATATAGCTCGAATCTTTTTGATTTATTGCTTAGCCTTTTAATGCAATCTCACTGTTTAATCTTTGTCCTTTCTTTCTGTAATTATAGATAAAATTCGATCTTGAGCCTGAGCAGTCATGCAAACACTAACGTTGTCCTTTCTTCCCTTAATTATATATCCAACAAATACAGTACATTAACGCTAACGCTCAGCACATGTGACACCACGAGTGGTCTACGTCTGACAATAATTTACTTGGATGTCCAACTTCACATGGAAATGAGTGCTTACAACATTCATAGAAACTTCCCAACAAATTGTAGAAGAAAACTCATCTTCAATGGTACCAGTTTGAAATGATTGGTATCATTATTTGCATTTGAAGTAATGCGTATGATGTTGCTTAATGCATAATCAGGGTCCCTTTCAGGAATATTTAGGACATCTTTTAAGAGATAATCTTAATTTCATTAGGTATATAGTACAAAGGGAATTCTATTTCTGTAAAAGTTTATATTAGCGATGTATATAAATGGATATAATAGTAAAAATATTACTCTATAATCATTTATCAAGATATTTGATAAATTTATATTAAGATTAATATTTGTATCATTTATTATCCATGTTGTTTGTGTTTGGATCAATAATAAGAGACCTAGTTTATCAAGATTTAATTAGGTAGAAACTTTACAAAGTTACATTAACAAGGGTATGCAAGAGGTTAGTGATATTAACTAATTTGGTCACATATGTTCTCAAAGCTCATTCTTTGTGTTTCTCATTCATAAGACAACTCATTTAATGAATATGCCAGCTGAAATAGAGTTCCAAAAATCATATTGTTAGGAAACACTTAGGAAGTACATGTTTTGGGTGACTTAAATACATAGGGTATTGGTGTAAACTATTAATAGAGTGTGGGTGACAACAATCTAACTTATCCTATGTAGAGATTGTTGATTTAGAGGGGTCTGACTACTATTAAACATCATAAACAATTTGTAAATAGACATTTATGGCATTTTGAGAAGCTTAAGTTTTCTAAATTCTTCGGTTTCAATTCAAAACATGCTTTGGCCTTATTTAATAATTTCTCTTATCTTTAATTTATAAACCTCTAAGAGGAGTCATTTAAAAAGGTACAAAAAAATGTAGGAAGTTAATGACACCTAAATAAATTGAAAAGGAAAAGAAAAATTCTAGGAAGTTAATGACACCTACAGAAATTGAAGAAAATGGAGAGATGGGGGAAAAACGACAAAGAGATAGAAGAACAAGGATTTGTCAAATGAAAAATATTGAAGCATCTAGTTCCATGAATCTTGAAGAGGAGATCATGAAGGATGGGATGAATGTAGATGATGCAAAAGTTTAAATGGTGAATATGGAAGAAAATGTGATTATAGAGACAAACCCAACTATGTCTTCAAATTCAACTTTGAAAGATATGAAAATAGTGACTATGCAAACAACTTTAGATATGTCTTCAAAATCCACCTTTCAATGATATAGAAAATGCAACCATTCAAACAAATCCAAGTATGTCTTCAAACCCACATTTTGATGATATTGATATTAACTATTTAAATGAATCAAAGACATTAGATTTCCATAGTCCATGTCATTAAAGTATGTAGTTTCTGGATTCGACTGTGTATTTAAATGAAACCGGATATACCAACAATAATATCAATTATACTAGTGAAATAATAGAAAAAATAAGAATGAAATATCTTGTATGAATGAAAATGAGAATGAAATCCCTTGTGTGGTTGAAAATGAAAAATAAATCCCTTGTAAGAATGAAAAAATAAACATTTTTTCTTACAAGTTAAAGAGATATCTTGGATAACCTTCCTATTAAAATTTCCTAGAGACAAATGAGAACTCATAGAAATAGATTATATCAAAATAAAATATAGAAAAAACTAGGATTTCAATGTCAATTCATGATGCAAATGATGAAAATGTGGAAAATGTGAAAAGTGATGAAAATATTATGCATTTTTGAAACAAAACAATGATTTAGTAGAAAAATTCATATCTAGTGTTGCTAATGCTATTGATTCTATGGGAAAAAAGGTTTATCTGAAGATAAGAATGCAATGTGGTGTTCTATAACAACTACTTTAGTTGATAAATCAAATTCAAATAAAAGAATGTTAAGTAAAATTCATACCTTGGCATTTTCACACTTAATTTGGACCTATTTTAGCATCCCTTGCATTAATTCCCCTTTACATCACTTATTATGTGCCCCTAAGACCCCGTTTTGTGCATCCTGAGGCATATTCTTACCCTTAAACTAGACCAAAACCATTAAACAATCATCAATCTTGGTAACCTACCTTTTGAACCGACATTTGAGCCTAGTGGGACCAAGACACCACCTAGAGTGTCTTAGTATCAAGGGATTTTTTTTCGAGGTTTGAAAGCGGGAAATGAAAATATTTGAATTATTATGACCTTTTGTTAGTCTTTGAGATCAAATTTTTGGGTTATTAGTTATGAATTCCTATAAAAGAAATATTCCCACTCATTTTTCACCATAGTAAGGAAGAAGTAACTAGCTAAGTAAGTGAGCAAGCAAGTTGAAGGTAGTTTCAGAGCTTTGGAGTAGCCTTCTATTATGTTTTTGTAGGTTTTTAAAGTCTTTCCAAATCAAGATCTAGCATTGCCAAAGATTAGTGATGGATGCCTATTGTGGATCATGAGAAATTATAGGTTGGAGATGCAACTAGCAACTTATCCAAGCCTAAGAACTTGTTTCTTGATTGATTTCATCTTCCATTATTGTTCCATTTTCTACCTAAGGAAGGTATGTTTTATATTTGTGACTTGTGAGGGTGATTAGATATCTCCTTTATAGGTCATTTCAATTTGCATCTTAGAAATCTTATTCTAATACATTTGAATAGGGTTTATTCACATAATATCTTGCATAATCTTTGACACACTTAATATTAGGGCACACACATTTCCATTTTCAGATTCATACTTTTCCATCAAGGTTTAATTACCAAACAAGGGGTTTGACCAGAGCAAACCCCCATAAGCAATCAATCCAAATTCCTTTGTTTTGCAGGAAATTTTGTAGGTTTAGATCCAAGAGTTTGGTGAAGAAGGAAGTTCATATCTCAGGTTTTAGGATCACATTTGGAAATCCCATAAATTCAAATCGAGACTAAGACTAGAGTAAAGGTGTATTAGTCCTCCAAGTGGAATCTTTTACTGATTTTTTGGGAATTTGTTTTGTTATCCGAAGATTTTGTGTTTTCCTCAAAAAATAGCAATGGGACTAAGATGGGAGTAAAGGAGTCTTAGTCCTCCAAGGCATTTCTCAGCAATCTTTTCGCATTTCCAAAATCCTCTTGGTATCTTCAGGCTTCCCAGGTACATATACCCTAACTTAGAGTTGTTCATTTTCAATATTGAGAAGCTTCATTTTGCTTATTTTAAGTATTTTGCATATCACACTGTGTTATCAAACATTGTCTTTTCCAAGCATTTTCTTGGTGGTGAAACCCTTAATCTAATAGAACACCCCCTCCTAATTCCTCTTGGTTGTGTATTGACTCACCTTGAGAAATTGATAGACAAACCTATTAGGGTTATTAGGACATATTTGAATGACATAGATAGAATAGGAAAGGACCATCCCTCCCAACCTATTTTATTTTTGGCTTGTTTTGGTGAACTCAACTTTGTTTGAGCACTCTTCCTTTTCTATTTTTGAGTCCTTTAGAGTCTTAGATTTAGATTGCATTCATTGCATTTTTTATCTAGGGTTTCTTGCATCTTGCATTAGTGAAATTGCATTTAGGGTTTCTTATGTTTGCATTAGTGAAATTTCATATAGGTTCTTGTTTTCCTTTCTTGCATCATTATATTTAATTGAAAAAGTAAAAAATTGCATCGTTAATCCTCTTAATTGCATTTGGAAGCATTATTCTTGCATTGAAAATTGAAAAACTGCATTTCAAATCTTGCATTCATTTACTTGCTCATCATTTATTTTCTTTGCATTTGTTTCCATCGGTTTTTGTTTCCAAACATCAAGCCCCTAGGTAGGAAACCTAGGAAGGTTGTTCTTAACTCATAGTTTGTTGTTTTTCTGCCAAAATCCTTCATTGGGTCTAAAATGCTCTTCTTGGCATCTTAGTCCCTCTAAGGATTTTTTGTCTAGAACCCTACTTGACCTCTATGTTGTATGTTCCAGTGTTTGGAATCCTAGAATTTCATTAGGAGGACCAATATTCCCTTTCTAGCATCTTAGTCCCTGTGTGATATGAGATTACAGTCTTTGGAGCGAAATAATGCCTTTTTTTGCCTTTGTTTTCTATACTTAGTTTTTTTTTTTAAGTCTATCAATTTATTGTTATATGCATTTTCACAGTTTATGTTTACAGTTGCTTGATAGAAATAGCTTCTTCATTATAAAACCAAGATATAAAACTCAAAATGTTAAACTTAAAGATGTATGGTTACTTAAACATGTTAACACCCTTTTTCAAAGTTATCTTGAGCCCCAAGCCTGTTAGTCATGATTACCTTGATACATTAGATGAAGCCCTTGGAGACTTCATCTCGTAAGGTTCATCTGATAAGGCTTGTCCAAACAAACCCAACCTAGGAGAAATAAATGTTATCCCATATCAACCTATCAACAAACACAACCCCTTTAGTTGTGATTAATTTGACATGTTAGACGAAGCCCTTGACAACTTCCTCTCACACAATTCATCCACTAAAACTTGTTCAAATATGTCTACGTTGAATGAAGTAAATGTTATTCAACCTCAACTAATCCTTTATCCTTTATCCAACTGTGGACATCAAAATCTGCAAATGGTTAGCATAATTCCAATATCCTCATAGAATAATACAACATTCTTCAAAATAAATGACAAAACTAATTCATGCATGCAAAGAAGACATGAAGTATATCTATTCTATGATGGATTGGTGCTATCCTTTGTGTAGAAGATAGCCCTTTCCAAATCCTTGATAAGCTTGAATGAAGATGATAGACAATGAGATGCTTGGTCAACTCAAGTTGCCTATAATGATAGTGCTCCAATTGTAGATGAAAAATGAGAGAAAATGCATTGAATTTATAGGAAAGATTGAGAGAGGAGAAGCCAAAATTGAGCAATGTGGGACTAAAACCCAACAAATGAGAGAGAGCCACTTGTCACAATGGGATTGGCCCATGATTGTGCAAGTTTTGGCTAATGTGCCCATTTCAAATTTGAAAAGGACATTAAATGAATGTGGTTGAGGGTTTTTGGGGGGAATTGTGTTTGGCCAAAAAAGTCAAACAAGAGAGTTAATGAGGGAAGGAATATGCCCTTGTGAGGGAAATAGATGTTTTAATAAATCAATTTAAATGATTTATTGTGCAAGTAGATGAATCTAGAGGATTCAGGTGATTAGGATTAAACTAATCAAGATTTGATTAATCTAATAGGAGTTTAGGTGATATGACATTTGATTTGAATTTTTGTATTTATTTTAAATCATATGAGAGGAAAATACATATGAGTGATTTAATTAGATAAATGTGATTTAATTAAATCAGGAACTATAGGACATAATTAAATAATTTGATTTATTTAATTAAAGAGACAAGCTTAGTGAATTAATTAAAATGGTTTATTTAATTAATAGATGAAATAACGTTGAATGAAGTATGATTAGATGCATGCATATATTTTGCATGTCTACATTTTTACCCTCTTTGAAGCAATGTACTCATTGCATTGGTTCAAAGAATGATGCTGCTGACATCAAAATTTTTTAAAAAATTGATTTTTTTAGATGCCCCAGCGAAAAGAAGTACATTAGTACATTTCCCCCTCGAGAGATCGAGCGAAAAGATTCAGGTCGATCTCGCAACAAAGAGGTTCAAAATGAATGTATGGATGGTTAGACTATATGATCTATATGATAATGATGATGAAAATGAGATGTTTGGAAGATGCTTAGACTAACAAATTTATATTATCCTAAATAACTTAAATTATTATGAAATGTATGTGAGATGGATGTGATGGATGATGTTGTGCTATGATGAGATGACGTGATTATGCAGGATGTAGGATGGATGCCTTGTTATTAGGAAAGAGGATAGAAGAATGATGGATGCATTGTTAGAATGAAAGAGAAATAGAAGAATGAGAGGGATCGACCCTGAAATCCAAGAAGATGCAAAAGTCCAACAAGTCCACTAGTCATCAAGAATTTATTGGATATGATGATGAATGATGATGTATGGCTTATCCAAGGATGGGAGAGATAAAGAGCATACCCTTCTTTACGTTTGATAACACACGTAGGTGCGATGCAACAAGGTATTAAGAACCAGGATGGCATGGCGCCTAGTGTGATGGACTTCGACTCGTCAAACAAATAGGAGTACTCTTGTTCACACTTGACAAACATAACCTTATTCAGAATGCAATTCAGATATTCCAAACATCTCGGGCCAAAAGATAAAAAGGCAAGCCTTATTATGTGGTCAACAAGACACCTAAAACATCTTTCCTCCAAACAAAACAAAGTATGCATGACAAAGTTATTTTACAAGGATATCCAACAAGCACAGCAGATAAAAAGATAATGATAGTTGCCCCATTCTTTTCTCTCTAAACCTGTTTTGTTTAGGCATCATCGAGAGGTCCTTGGAATGAGCACAAAATAAGATAAGTCAAAAAGAACAAATAAAGCAAACCAAACAAGCTAATGTTCTTCATACCGCTAGCCAAGACTAACTATTGTGGGTTACTTGATGCTTATGTCCATCGTGGGAAGGATTCATCCTAGGACATGTAGTGATCAGGATTTTGGTGAGACTGATTGGATGATAATCTATTGATTCTCCGAGTTGATCAACTTTCTTGCTTGCTAACTTAGGCTTAAGACTCCGACGATTAGGTGTTCACTTTGGAACCTGCTAAACTTGCTTCTAATTGCTTCACCAAAGGATGGAGGCAACGATGATTTATTATGAGTGATGATAATCACAGGTGAAAGAAAGATGAAATGGATGCACCATTTTGGGTTTTTTCAGATGTTTTGAGGTTGTTTTTGGAATTTTGAGATGTCTTACAAATCTTTTTGGTATTTTCACATTTTTCAATGTTTTTGGTATTTTGTGTCTTAGGAGCCGATTGGGGATGGCCTTGCCTATGTTATAGCTCAGAGACGATGTAGTTTGGACAAGGTGGAAGATTGACAAGACTCAATGATGATTTTTTTTATTTTTATTTTTTTGCAGATTTTTTGAGATTTTTGACATGTTTTGGATTTTTGAATGATTTGGATTTTTTTGGATTTTTGAATGATTTTCTAGATGTTTTTTATTTTTTCACATGATTATGACAATTGGGAGGTGGATATGCATGATGATATCGGTGCTCTATTTTGGGATTTTGTTGAAAATCAAGCTTAATGCTGATCAATCAAATTGATGGATTGATAGTTTGACTAAGTGTGTTAAGTGAAATAAAAGTGATAATGCACTTGTAAACTATAGGAAGTTGTGTTATCCTAGAGTAAACTCATACAAGAGGGTAGTTTGACTAAGTGTGTCAAGTCAAACGAGGTGGTTTTGGATAACTTGACTAAGTGTGTTAAGTCAAATAAGATGATAATGCACTTGTAAATTCCAAGAAGTTGTGTTATCCTAGAGTAAACTTGTGCACAAAATGATAGTTTGACTAAGTGTGTTAAGTGAAACAATTTGATGATGGATTGGATAATTTGACTAAGTGTGTTAAGTCAAATAAGATGATAATGCACTTGTAAACTCTAGGAAGTTGTGTTATCCTAGAGTAAACTCGTACATAAGAGGGTGGTTTGACTAAGTGTGTTAAGTCAAACAAGGTGATAATTGATTGGACTCAATTGATCAAGATTGATGAAGCTTGATTTGGAACAAAAAAAATTGATGTGATGCTGATGTGCACATTAGATGCGACTGATATGAATTGTTCAGATTGATGTTCGATGAAAGATAAAACTTAATGAGGAACATCGTCTTTTTATCAAAATATGCCATGGGCTAGTAGTGATTTGGATTTTTGGCTCACAAATTATTTAATCAATTTGATTTTACGTTTGCTAATGTTCAGATCACCAAATAAGTTGGAGCATATATATCAAGATTTACTCTTGAAGCAAGATGCAAATATCTACCCCCAGTGTTTAGCAATGCAAGGAATGTCATGGGTGAATGCTTGAATAGGTGTATGGATAGATACGGTAAGCATGCAATGGATTCCAAGGATTATCTTGTGACAAGATAAGGTGTTCAAATAGAGGAACGCTCACTTGGATAATGTTTCAAGGCTCATATAGCGTTGGGTAGGATAGGATCAATGAAAATGACCCATGTCAAGATGTTTACCATAAACAAGTGTAAAGTGTTTACCAAACCTTTATCAAGATCTAGATAAGGTAGATAGATAACCATGGGTTGGATAAATGGTTTATGAATGAACGGATAATATGGCTCAAATGATGGCTTTATTATGAAAGCGATAAGATGCTTTCTCCTGAAATGGCAGACGTAGATGCTCGATTCTACACATGAAGCATATTTGCCAGGTTTTCAACATGGTACCTGTCCAAAGCGCCACCGTAGTGCATTTCACTAGAGGACAATTTTTTTCTTTACTATTTTCAATCCTTTTTCTAATTTTTTTGGATTTTTTGATTTTTTTGTTGTCACCAAGATGCCTATTTTCCATGTTTTCATCAAGGTGACCATTTTTTCAGGACATTTTTCTAATTTTTTTGTATTTTCTGAGAGATTTTAAGCTGAGGTTGAATCACCTGGTACTACTGACATTAATACCTTTGTCATAATGTGCCATCAATATCCTGCTTGAAGAAGTTGCTTTGCTAAGACACGTGCACTTGAAAGAAAAATTTGAGAAATTTGTTCTACTTTGTTGATACTGAAGTTAAATTTGTCTTTGTGCGCATATCATGATAGAGTTCCTTCTGAATCCTTATGATGAAGGGTCATTGCTAGCACATGGTCAATGAAAGAATTGGATATCATGCGTGGAGGCGTGGATGGAGCGTGTTTAGGAATAAGATATGGATTGGTTGACAGTTTGGAACCTTTGAATCTCCAAACTTTGGAAGATGAACAATGATGGATGGATACGGAAGTGTGCATGGAATTAGGACCAACTGATCGATATACTTTGTATGTTGCTTGAAATTTTTTATTTTTCCTTTGTTGACATCTTTGATGGATACCTTTCCTTTCTTTATTTTTCCCCGTAGTTTCTTTGACTAATGGAGTTTGATAGGGTTAATCATTCTTTTTTTTCTTTGGTATCCATATGTATTTTATTTGTCCTTCATGCTTCAGTACTTCTTTTTCTTTAATGATTTTTTTCATGCTTTGATTCAAATCTTTATTTTGATGTTGGTCCCAATTCGTGGATGGGGTGATGGGTGGATGGAGATTCATGGTGTGGTGGGTTGTAGTATTGACATAGGTTTCATCATAAGGATTCTTCATGCTCCCTATGTTGATGTTTACTCGAGATTAAGTTGCCCCCAATTTTGTGGAAATATTATTGATATGTTGAGATCCCTTGATTGTCGAATAACCAAGGCCTTGATGTTTAAGATTTTCAATAATTTGCACTGGTTCTAGGATGCCCTATTTGTGTAGGGCTAATCCTTTGCCTTGATAATTCATTTTCTCAAAAAACTTATTTGCAATGGGATATGATTTACCCCGGAAACAAGGTTCTAATCCTTTTGTTCTCTATTGTGAATCTTCAAAATTAACAACTTCTTTATTGATGAGATACCTTTCCCTAAGAAAGGTAAGTGATCCAAGTTTATAAGTGATTAGATCTTCAATATGTGGGATGACTTCTTGATTGATATCTTTGGCTTGATCTTATGGGATATCATATTGTAATGCTTCTTCAAGATATGTTCTCCACAAGATGTTTCTGAATTCTCAACTTTTGTAGAAGCCTTTTGATATGTCTCCATATGATGTCTCTGATTCACAACTTCTGTAGAAGCCTTCTTCATAATTTTTTTCTGCTATGTCTCCATATTTTTCTACATCTTGGTCTTGTGTACAAATGTTAAGAGTAAGAGACTCTTGTTCCTTGGTAAGAGTATGAGACTCTTGTTTTGAATGAAAATCATCTACGTGTCCATCCAAAGAAAACATCTCATGGGTAGATGGAGGAGTATGTGCTTTATGGATATGATCATCATTTGTGACATCTTGTATAGATAGAAGAGTTTCCATCAGATCAGTGTAGTATCTTGGAGATACGAATTCTTGATCTTGGTTAATTTCAAAATTTCTTTTGACATGCTTTGGATCAAGTTCTTGACATGGGTCGATTTCAAAGGATGGATTGTCTACAAAAGATTCTTGGACATTGTTATTAGGAATGGGAAGTGTATCAATATTCTCTTGAGATTTGAGTGGTTTTGCATCAAATTTTGAGTTAGGGATTCCTTCAATATCTGTAACCATGAGGTCAAAGGATGCCAATATGTCTTGGGAAGGACCATTTCTAGACCTTGATGGAATATGTTGATCATGCTTTGGAATACATTCTTGAGATATGTCCTCTAATCCATTAGGTGATGTAGAGACATTTTCAATGTGATCATTGGTCGATGGGTCATGGATTATGTCAATAGGATCAAATAATTTTAACACATCCTGGAATAGATCACTAAAAAGTGGCTCTTGATGAATGTTGATTTGATCACTAGATGGGGTAGACATATTTTCAAAGTGCTCATTGATGGATTGATTTTGATCATTGTCTTCAGCCATTATGGTGGAGAGATTGTCAATGTCTTCAAGCATAGGGTCAAGTGATGTTGAAATTTCTCGAATTGGATCATTGTTGGGTATTGTTGGTGGATTTTGATCATGATTGAAAAGTGGATCTTGGTGTGTGTTGATTTGATCATTGGATGAGGTGGAAACATCTTCAAGGTGTTCATTGATAGATTGATCTTGATTTTTGATTTCAAAAATTGTGGTTGGAATCTGTTGCAATATTTGTTGAGCGAGTAATGCCCGCGTTTGCTGCTGAGCCAACAATGCTTGTTGTTGGTCGTGTTGTTGTTGTGCCAACAATGCTTTTTTTTGGGCTTGTTGTTGAGCTACTTTTTGATGCACTTGTTGATGGATTGCTTGCAATAGTTCCCAGAATTGTGCTTGTGCTTGTCGAGCTTGGTGTTGGACTTGAGCTTGAACCTGTGCTTTTTGGGATACTTGAGCCACTTGTGCAACTTGTGCACATTTTTTGGCTTGGAGTGCCTTTTGGCGGGAAGATTGTTGAGCGGATTGCAACATGATGGAGAATGAATTTGTCATGTTGTTTTTTGGCGGCAGTGGTGGTGGTCGTGGTGGATTGGGAATGGTTTTACTGGTTGGGGTGAGTGGAACGGTCTCATTGATTGCCAAGGTTTGAGTGGTGAATGGTGCAATTGGGATTCTTGGTCCTTGAGACACTTGAGAAATGGTAGATGTGTTAATCATTGGGGTTACTTGGATGGTTGTCATCTGTTGATATGAATCGATGAGAATTTTGAGTGTAGAAATTTTGTTTTGCAAGATTTGACCTTGACATTCTTCATATGGTTGACTTGGCTATTTAGCAAGTAGCTTTGGAATGCATCCTTGTGGTGTTTGTTTGGGATCGTGGACAAGTTGATTCTGGATAATGCTCTGATTCAGTGTGATGTTTAGATTCGGCATGATAGATTGAAATTGAACAGTGTTGTGGTTGGGAATCATATTGCCTTGATTTAGGTAACTTTGATTTTGCATGGTGTTACCTTGAATTGGATCAATATTTGAAGTCGTTAACATATTGCTTGGATTTTGAACAACATTGGTTTGATTTGCAAACATATCTATCACAAAGTTTACCAAATGTGGATTCAAAATGGTCATGTTTGACAAACTTGTATTTGGTATTTATGGATTTGGTGGGATAGTGTTGTTTGGAATAAGACTCATGCATTGATTATTTGGTTGATAGATTTTTAGGTTTGGACTTGTATTTAGATCTATCATCGAGAAAGGTGTTCCAAAATTCAGATTGGGCATGCTCACATTTGTTGTACCATTGAGGTTTGGAGGACATGATGATTCCATGCATAAATGTGAGTTTCGATAATCAAGTGGTATTTCGAGACTTGGATAGTTTGGTTGAATTGGATTACTCATGATGGATGGATCAAGTTTATATTCCATGTCCCTCTTGTGTTGTGATCTTGTTGTAAAAGTGAACCTCTAAGGTGTTTAGGACCGATGGTGAGATGAAGGATGAAAGGGTGAATGATATGGGTGTTTAAAATTTTTAGGAACTTTGGATCAATGCTAGACTTTAGGAATTGATTTAATTTGATTCAGATTGAGGGTAGTTTGACTAAGTGGGCTAAGTCAAAAACAATGATAATGCACTTGTAAGCTCTAGGAAGTTGTTTTATCTTGGAGTAAACTCATACACAAATGATAATTTGGCTAGGTGTGTTAAGCCAAACAAGGTGATTTTGAAATTTTAAACCTTAGGAAGCTATGTTATCCTAGAGGTAAATTCGCTTAGGAGGATTGATAATTTGACTAAGTGTGTTAAGTCAAATAAGGTGACGTTGACTTTCCAAAAGTCTAGCATAAGTGATGTTTTCAAATTCCCTCAAGGTTTGTTAATGATATGATGTTTGATTGATGTTTGAGATGGGTGAAGTGTTTGACTTGATCCTAGATGAACTTGAGAGGATTTTCTTACAAGACCAAGGTTTTGAAGAATATGTTTTTCCCTAAGAGAAATTCAAACAAAAAGACCAATGTTGGCATGTTCAAAACCATATGACCCAAAAGAGAACAAGCACATGTGCGGTACAATTGTCTGTTATCTTTGCTTAGATTCGGTTCTTTTTACCACAAACACTTTCTTGATTATGTTTTTAAACTTAATATCCAATGTCCTAATTTTCTTTCATCCCACAAAGTGCATTATGTGGAGATCAAGGAAATCAAGGTAAAGGTTACTTAGCATTGACTTTGGGAGAAACAAATTGAGATGTCTGAATGTTTAGAAGCCTTCTAGAGATAAGAACCCCTAGGGACAAGCAGTAATATTTGGAC
Organism: Sequoiadendron giganteum; assembly: GCA_007115665.2. Classification (NCBI taxonomy): domain Eukaryota; kingdom Viridiplantae; phylum Streptophyta; class Pinopsida; order Cupressales; family Cupressaceae; genus Sequoiadendron; species Sequoiadendron giganteum. Next base: position 843,892,584 of record CM021102.1, read on the forward strand.
AACTCCAAGGTATTTGTTCTTCCAAAGCGTTTGAAATTTTGATGATTCATTGAATGTTTGTTTTCCACTATTTTAGATCCAAGCAAAGTGTTTTGATTCAAAGAACATGTACAACCCTAGGTTGGAAAAGACAATATTTGTCAGGTTCCCACTTAGATGAATCCAACTGCGCATATTATGTGCGGATGACTAGATGCTTGACCACACAGGCTCCCCCTTAGAGTGCACACACTTCTCGGGTCAACCAAGCATCAGTACCCATGAATCTCCCATGGCATAATTTTCATCTCTACAACCAAACTGCATGTATATGTGTGGCGGCTTCAGAGGACATGACCTCTTGCACCAACAAATATAAGGTATTTTTTTGCCTTTAAACAAAATTTTGTAGTAAGGGCATCTAGTTTAGGGGGTGCAATGATAAAATCCTTGTGAGAGATCTCCCAACCTTCAGAACAAGGGCTTTACACATCATAAAGATACTGGGGGAGAGTTATCATGTGTCGCTTCCCATTGTCCATGGCTTTCACTATGAACACAAATTTATAAGCGGTTTGGAAGAGCTTGGTTTTAGCCCGTTACCACTTGATTCGTTCCCTTGGGGTGAGTAATTTTTCCCACCAAGGCAGGCCCACTAAAGGTACACAATAGCGAGTAAGTGCATTCATATTTTGATCATCTTTGTTTGCGTGAACAAAGAGAGAACACTCGCAATGCCTTTTTCTCACACTAGACAAGCTTTGTTCAGTTTTAAGTTCCCAAATCAAAATATTAAGGCAATATTTTTAACAACTTAATATCACCAAAATGCTTTTGATTCTCAAGATCGTTGTGAAGCACAAGAGAAGCGCATATTCATTTTAAATGATGTTAATTTGTGAAAAAGATTGCAAAACATGACAAACACTTGTTCATTTTAAGTCGATAAAGTAGTGATGAGTTCGTTTTAAAAGCACCAAAATGAGATGTGAAGTTTGCCTTGTCCAATTTTAACCCAAATCAAAATTTAGTATGTTTCTAAGTTCAATTTTAACCAATCTGAAAAGATCAAGTCAAATGGTTAATTTTAAACCCAAAAAGAAATGTGAGTTGGTTTAAAACAAAAAACAAGGGTAGTAAATGGAAGCTCCATCAACAAGCATTAAAAAATGCTTTTTTTTTCAAGTCTTCATCTTCAAGTTTGTCAACTTTAATTGGTTCGCCTTCGCTTGATTTCCAATTCTTTAGCTCTGATGTCAACCTTAACCTATATAACAAAAAAAGATAAACTATGCGAAAACCAAATTATCAGGTTAAATTTATTTTTTAAGTATTAACTTAAATAATTTCAAATGAAAAGACGAGTGATGGGATAAATGAAGCATTAAAAAGGATCTTGAATTTTTTTTAAAGCAAATATTAGTCAAAACTAGAGAATTTGCAAAAAAACTCTCCCCTTGCTAATAACTCGTTCTCACTAAAAAAGACAGCCTTTCCTTCCAATAATCTTATCTCACCAAACATAATCCGTAATCTCCCTTTCTAAATAAGAACAAATTCCTTAATTGTCAAGTAATTGGCTTTTTAATGTTAATTCAATTCTTTTCCTCACAGCTTTTTATAAAAGATCTTTACTTTATCCCCTCTCAAAAACAAAACCTAAAGAAACATCCTTGCATTTTGCTTAAACCATAAGAATCTATGACAACATTTTTCTTACTGATAAGAATCTATGACCATCCCAATTGATTTCTATATTTTAGCATAGAGACTTTGGACAACAAACCATAAGATCATGTTGAATAGATCAGAAGCTCGATTGTGCTTCACCTCATAAATATTGTTATGATTTCTTTCAAACCTTAGCCTTGATGCTTCACAAAAAATTTCTCCCATCTGCGCGTGAAAAGATTTGATTACATTCCTTGATCAACATAGTGAGTGGAGATCATTGACTTGACAAATTCTATATGAGCACACGCTATCTTTTAAGACCCAACTACTCAACCTCTTCCTAATTTAAAGAAAGACTACAACCTGCTCAAGCTTAAACTGAATTTTAGATAAAAATTTAATCAAAGACTGCACCCTTCCCAACAAATCAGATTCCATGACGTTGGCTTAAGATCTTCGTATTACATTTATGCAATCCGATTGATAATATTGTTTCAGCATAAAAAAGAAAAGTTTTCATGAGTAGACCACTATTGATCTTGCAGAACAAGCAACAATAATTGATAGATGCTTCTACTGTATCTTTCAAGTAATTATCAAGAACTCAATTTGAAAAGACGCTCGCACATGCTCATTTACTCCGAGAAAGGATGATATTTTGAAACTGCGCATTAGATCTCTACACCAAACATGTTAAAGACCAAATCACATCTCTTTATTTCATGTCAGTAGTAGGAGTAGTGTGTTTAATTTGACTCAGTGTTTTGAATTGGCAGTTGGCAACTATATAAAAAAAAATGCAACATGTAAAATGCCAGTGATGATAGTGCAATTTAAAGCATGAATGGCGACATGGTAATGTTGTACATCACTTAATAAAATGCAAATGATATCCGCAGACAACAAACAAATCATAAAAATACCGAAAATGTATTCATGGACTTCAAAGCACCGATACTAACATAGCCCTCAATTGAATGCCTATCCTTTCCCCAGTCTCTTTATCCCGCCCAAAAATCTTGAAAAATAAAAAAAATAACATGGCGCCAAACTACTGAGTTCAAAGCAGCGGTGCAAACTTGATATTGGTGACTTTTGTATTGTCCCACTGTACCTCACTGTGTGTCATCCACACTACTTACTTGACTGCATCCAGGGGCGTGGATTGATCATCATGAGCAAACTAAATTTGATCTTTGTGTAAGGAAAGTAGACCTTAGGTGAGTGTGCAATCATTTGTCATACAGGTTGGTGAAGAATTCTACTACCATTGTCATACATGCACACCGAATGATGATCTCAACTCCTGCAAAAAAAGAAAAAGAAGAAGCCTATGTGCAATAGTCATGTCTTAGCACCAGTGCTTATTGATTGCAGCAAAAAAAAAAATCTTAAACTTGTTTTCAGGATATGTAAATATTAATGTATTTATCAAACAAAGAACCATGACTTGTTGGCCCCAACGATACATAAATGTTAATGCATAGTGAAGTTGCAGGTAATGATTGTAGGATATGCACTGAATGTAGGTGTTTTGAAAAGATTTTCATAAATTTTAGGAAGAAGCCATTGGCAGATAGAATGGAAAAAGAAAAGAACACAACGATTGAATGCTTTCAAAAAAAAAAAAAGAGCTTTCGAGCCATTGTAAGTGACCAGAGTAAAATAAATTCCACAACCTTTTATGTTCTCTGGTAAATATATAAGCACGGGAGTATAGAAAATTTGCATGAACTGTTTGATTGGGAATCACAGTTAATGACTTTGATATACTGGGGAAAAGAGGTGTTTATTTTCTATGATACAGCTGTAATAATTTTAAACTACACCTAAATAACATGTATGTTTTGCATAGAGACAAGTACCATTTAGATCTACACATATAGTGTTCACAATTATTTTGGATAAGGTAATGAATGGGAGAAGCTTGCTATAGTGCCAATATGTTGATGATAATACAAATATAAATGAATAGAATAGGTAAATGGCCACAAATTATGTAGATTGGCGAATGGTCATACCATTATTGCTACAAGAAGACTATGGATCAGCCTTCTGGAGTCTATTGGCATGGATATTTGAGAACCATAACTAAAATGATAAAAGTAATAGCATAAAGAAATAATGACAATATAAAAATAGTAACATTCCAAGTTAGAAGTGATCACTCATTCCTAACAGAAAAAAATATGAGAAGCTATATATTAATCATTAGTTATGGCTTGCTAATAAACAGAATGCCCTCCTTCTAGCACCATTTTGTGGAAATCTGAAATCTGCAAATGCTTAAACATTGACATAGATTAGCATTGTTAGCAAATCACAACATCCCTATGAGATATTGAACCATACTAAATAATGCAAATAAAACACGAAAATACCAAAGAGACTCATTGCAAGCATGTGAAGTATGTTCAAACCTATCCCATAGTGGGAGTGGTGCCTCTTGAAATGTGGAAAAAAAGCCCTTTCCCATCCCCTAATAAGCAAGATCGCCAAAATGCAAGATGATAGTGATGAAGAGCAAAATTAGTTCTCACATGTAAAGAGTAACTTTGCATAAAAATGTGTTGTTCTCAAATTGTGTTGTGTTGTTTTGTTGAAAAGCCTTTCTTTTATAGATTCAAGGTTGGAAGAGAGAGATTTTGATGAATGTGGGATCATTCATAAGCCAATGACAAGATGCCACTTGTCAAGATTTGAGAGGATGAGGAATGTGCAAGTTTTGGCCAATGTGTCAATTTCAAATTTGAATTTTGTTGAAATGACATGTTTAGGGGGGATGAAAGGTGCATTAAATGCCAAGTCCTTTGGAGGGAAAATTCAAATTGACATAATATTCCATCTTGATGCCCTTTTGAAATTAATTAGAAGAATTAATAAATCAAAGAAATAATTTATTGGTGCAAGTGGGTGGGTTAGTTAAGAGTTTATATTTGACTCAAGTTGAGTCAAAAGCTAGAGAATGGGTGATTATGTTTAGAGGTTAATTAATCTAGATTAATTAACTTGGAGGATTTTAGGATTTTAGGATTCTGACTTTTGATTTAAATCATTTTGATTTATTGAATCAAATGAGAACTTCAAGGAATTAATTAAATAATTTGATTTATTTAATTAATCATGATGAAGCTAGGGAATTAATCAATAAATTTTTTTAATTGATTAATAGAAGAATTGGATGCATGATGTTAGTTTTTCATGTCTACACCAACAAACTCCAACCTTCAAATCAACCCGTCCTTATCCTTAACGCTCCTAAAGATAATATATCACAACAACCAAACTACAACATTGTTTCTCATACACATAACACAAGGAACAATAGACAACCTCAACCTAATCTCATTTCACTACCATTACTGAATCTTGTATTACCTAACACACCTCGTTTACCACCACATAGTGGAAAAGAGTATGATCTTGTTGAACAACTTAAGAATACTCCCACTATATTTTCCTTATAGGATCTTATTCAAGCCTCACCTAGTTACCACACCATGCTTCAAATGGCCTTACAACAAGTTGTGGCAACTCTTATACAAGGAATGAATACAGTTAATGTAGACATTACCTTTCACCAACATGAGCTCCCTCCCTTGGAAATGTGAAAGTGATATGATGCATTCATGATAATATCTAGATACCATACTAAGGGAATAAAGAGAACCCTTGTTGATAATGGTTCAGCTTTGAATGCATGCAATATAAACCTTCTAGATAAATTGGGAGTAGATACATCACAAATAAAACCCAATTCCTTATTTTCGAGGATTTTACAATATAGGAAAGCATCCACTTGGTGTCATTACCTTTCCCATTTCAATCAAAAATTTTACCTTACAAACTTCTATTCATACATTATGCCTCATCAACTTTCATACAATCTTCTTTCAGGAAGACCATGGATTCATGAGATGCATACAGTGCCTTTGACTCTTCCTCGAATCATGAAATATGTTTAAAAGAATAAGATATACCAAATTCAAATAGATCCCGAGCCTGAAAGTTTCTTGCAAATTGAAAAAGGAACTACCAACCCTCTATAAACATTAATTCCAACATCAAGAATAGAACCTATCACAGAGGAAACACAAGAGATAGAAGCAGTGTCAAAGCTAATAGATGATGATTGGGGTTCCTTGGAGTTCACACCATCATTTATGGGAGATTATGCAATCACAACCAAAAAAGATGAAAAACAAAAGAAACCAATGGTTATGTCAAAACAAAATTCAGGAGACACCTCACAAGCATCTTCTCTCGAACAAGACACCAACTATACAATAAAATTTGATGAGATAGACTATCAGCAATTGCCAAAACTATAAGAAATGGAACAACTTCACAAAAAAGGTTATGGACTTCTGAAAAAAATTGGATATAATGGAAAAGGATGTGGAAAGCACGAACAAGGCATTTGTATCCCTATAGAACCTAACACACAAGAGATTAAAACTAGTCTGGGATACTGTCCTTCTAAGATACCACAAAAAAATAAAATACCTTCATTAAATATCAACACCATTACATGCAGACCAAAAATCAGTCTCACCTTGAAGCATCCTAAATTTCTTGATATGGAATCACCCCCATCATGGGAATTATGTGAAAATGATGAGGCCTTGAAACAAATTCTTTGATTTTATGATCAACCATCCAACCCTCATTATAAGAAGAAGGTCACATCCACTACGATAAACACCAAACAACATGATGCAAGCAATAAGAATAATGAGATAAGCATGAACAATGAAGAGTGCAACTCTGAATTTCCAAGATCAAATGCTCTCCTTTGGGAGATACAATAGATATACCAATGGACATCAATGATAAAGCGAAAGTCATTAAGATAATAAAATTCGTTGATGATGATGAAAAATAAGATACTGCAAACTTATTTCATGACTTTCCTGAACTCTTTGCTTGGACTTATTCAAATATGCCCAAAATTGACCCTAAAATTGTAACACACAACATAGTTTAGCTGAAAATGTTAAACCTGTTAAGAAAAATATTCAAAAGATGCACCCTAAGATATCCTTATTGGTTAAGGAATAAATTGAAAAACTCCTTGAAGTGGGTTTCATACGACTTATAGATTATTCAAGCCTTGGATCTCAAACATTTTTGCAATCGCAAAACCTGACAATCATATTAGGATGTGCATAGACTTTTGTGATTTGAATAAAGCATCTTTAAAAGATGACTTTCCTCTTCCCAATATTGACATGATTGTCAACTCGATTGTGGGACATGCTTTTTTTTCATTCATGGATGGATTTTCACGATACAATAAAATCTTCATTAACCCTCAAGATCAGTACAAAACAATGTTTACAACTATTTGGGGAACATTTTGTTGGGTTATGACGCCTTTTGGATTGAAAAATGTAGGCACAACATACCAATGAGGTATGCCACTAATATTCCATGATTACATACACAAGATTTTGGTAGACTATGTTGATGATATTCTCACTAAATATTTAACACAACAAGATAATGTGAAGTTTCTTCGAAAAAAATTCAATGCCTTCAAAAGTACAACATGATATTGAATCCAAAAAAGTGTGTCTTTGGTGTAGATAGTGGAAAAATTATAGGTTTTATCATATCTCACAGAGCCATCGAGGTGGATACAAAGAAATTTGATGCTATAATTAACATGCCACCTCCTAGAAATATCTCTCAATTACGGACATTACAAGGAATAATTCAATCCATTAGACAATTCGTAGTATCCTTAGAAGATTGAACGTTACCATTTACACATATTTTTAAGAAAGGCATACATTTCGATTGGAATGATGATTGTAAATAGGATTTTGAGAGTTTGAAATATTATCTTGTCAGTCCACCTGGTTTACAACCCGCTATGAAAAATAAACCATTCATTATTTACACATCAGCTTCAACCCATGCTCTTGCGGCATTGTTGGCTCAACATGATGATAACAGTAAAGAGCATCATTTCTATTACATTACTCCTACATTGATTGATTATGAGAAACAATACACAACAATGGAAAAACAATGTTTGGCTCTTATATTCACTACCATTAAGTTGTGAAATTACTTATTGAATTTTGAAATACAAGTAATGAAATTTTTTGATCCTCTAAAACACTTGTTTAATAAAAAATACTTATCCAGATGCATAGCTAAGTGGGTAATGTTGTTGATGAAGTTTGATCTTAAATTTTTTTTACAAAAAGAAATTAAGGGCCAATCCTTCACTGACCAATTTGTTGATGCTCCTTCCCCTTTCGTGATACCTGGTAATTAATAATTACCTCGATGATAATGTATTCATGATCGACAGTGATACATGGGAATTGTATTTTGACAAATCTAAGTGTAGAACTGGCTTTGGCGCGGGGGTCATAATAAAACCCATTGCAAAAGAGCCTATTCCCTTATCATATAGATTAAATTTCCTATGTATGAATAACACTGTTGAGTATGAAGCATTAATCGCTAGTTTACGTGTTGCTCTCTTTATGGGTGTTAAAGACATTAAGATATTCGGCGATTCACAATTAATCATCAAACAAATAAATGGAACATACCAAACAAAACATGAGAAACTATCAAAATACAAGAATCTCACAATGAAATTGTTAGAGAAGTTTGAATCATTTACCATTGAAAACATCCTTTACAAAGATAATTGTCACGTAGATGCAATGACAAGTGCAAATTCTCTTATTTCTCCTCAAGATCCTTCACAAGACTTTACTTTCATTGTGCATACAATCCTAAAACCTTCGATTGACAATAAAGTAGATGAAGTGTTAACAACAATAATTGAAAACTCAAGTGAATGGTATGATATGATATTCAATTATTTGAAAGATGGTACCTTTCTTTAGCCAACAAATAAAAACACTCGCTCTTGTCTTCAAAAATTTGCCTCTAGATACATGATTCTAGTAGACATATTATATAAGAGATCCTTTGATGGCATCTTGCTAAGATGTCTTAACCAAACTGAAATCCCTATAACACTGGAACATTTTGGAATGATGGATGCACAGGGTCCTTGATGAAGCTGCAGTCTTCAATGGAGGACCTTTTCCAAGAAGAAATATTCAACCACACAAAAAGTATAAAATAATGGCATTCAAATAGAAGATTCTATTATGAGGATCTAGATAATTTACAAGAGTACATATGCCTAATTATATAGGCAAGAGCTAAACCTAGAATGCACAAGATGTTGCCAAGTGTTCAAATCACACATGTGACAACATGAAACCCTAACTACCTAGGGAATGACAACAAGATGGAGATAAGTTCTAGAAAATATAACTCATCTTCTAGAAGGAATATTATCTCAACAACATTATTTATGATTTATTTAATAATGCAACCTAGGACTAAATTATTAAATGCAGACCAAAGTTAACTTATGCTAGTGTAATAATTAATTACACTAACAACCCCCCATAAGTGCAACATAGGGAGGAAATGAAAATGCAATGATTATGCAAAGATGATGATGGGTCCCGGCTGATGGCCATTTTAGGTACCCATTTACAAATGAAAAATACAACTAATCTCCCAGAAATGAAGAAAAGGGGAAAACCCAATGGGAAGAAAACCCCTCTCCAAAAAGGAGATGAAATGCAAAAAAGTGAGGAAGGATGGAGGACTCCAAAATACCTCCAACAACACCATCTGTCACATGGATATAATAGAATCAATAGCCCCCCCAGAAAATTTTATCACCTGCAAAAATGGTAAGTGCCTGAATACAAAACATGATCCAATGTCAACAAACAACTTGTCTCCCTTTCAGAAGAAACTAAACCAAGTGCAAGTGCAGGGATGCTTCCCATTTCGGATAGGAATTCAAGGAAGGAAAAATGAATGTGGATGATGATGTCTCTGAAAATTGCTCAAGTGTCTCCTTGCGTGATGAAGATGAAGATGCCACAACCCACTCAGGTACATACCCAATCTATGAAGAAGGTGACAAACCAGGACGATGTGGAAACTGATGTTGAACAAGATCCAAAACTGTAATACTAGATTTCCCCCCACCATAATGAAGTGTCCTCAAAACCACTGAGAGCAGATTGAAACCAATCCAATGGTGTATGTTGAAGAAACTCCAATCCAATGGAGGAGGGAAGAAGTCTTCTATATGAAATCTTTGAAGAGAAACCAAGTGCATCCAAGGTATTCTATGGATCCCCAATTCAGGTTGAGACAAAAGAATGAGGAGACTCAAGAAAAATCTCCAAAGTAGGATATTAATAGAGGAGTGATATCCCCTCAAGAATTTCCTCCAAACCTATAGAAATATCCAAGTCTGCAATCCCTAAAACAAAGCCATCCTGTGATTTCAATTTTGGAAAATTGAATGTGTCCTAATGAATGGAGATGATGGAAGCTTCAATCAATGATTCTGGACAAGAAAGAACTGAATGTGTACGGATACCAATTGTCTCTAATCATGGAGAAGAAGAAATATATGTAGAAACCTTGTCAACGTCTTCGTAAGATTCAAGGTAATCTAAACAAAAAACCTCCTAAATAACAGTATCATCATGGGGTATCTAATCTAAGAAATGGCATTCTGAATCATGACCATCAGGGAAGGTTGGAGCATCTGAATTTCCATATATCTCCCAAATATTTGTCCAAAGGATATGAGGACAATCACAATGGTCAATAGAATCCAAAACATCACAATCAACTTGCATTGAAATGATCTCTAAGACGGTGTATCTCCTGCAACTCCAAGAAAATTCATGAATGCCTTCACTTGGATGGGGAACTATATCATATAGATGTGGTAATAAATCAAGTGATTGGAGATGGTGTGTGATCCCATCCCACCATTGTATATAGTTTCCCATGTGCAACATAGTTAGAGAAGGAGCAAATGCAAACCCCATAATATACAATGAAATTTCTCCAAAAAACAAAGACAATGACCTTCAATAACAAATAGAAACTTCCAAAGAGGATATGCAATTGAAGAGATGCCACCCAAAATAAAAACCTTTTCCCGAGCCTCAGGGTATCCAAGTAATTGAACAAATGCACCAAATTGAACAAAACCAATGCAAGAGTACCTAGAGCTAGAACTAATGAAAGTGACTAGACTGATGAAAAAATATCTGAATTACCTTCTTAATGCCAATAGAATCACTGAATTTTGATAAACGGTTGAGAAGATATGAGCCTTTGAGTCCAAATTAGGGTTTTGACTTCAGTTGATTGTAGATTTTTTTTTGCTGCAAAATTATGCAAAATGGATGTCACCACTGGAAAGTAGACCAAATCCTCTTTCCGTCGGTATCTCGTTTGTTGTTTTTTGATACCCAGGGTGAAATTTATGAAAAATGAAAAAAAAGGCCTATATTAGGCACTCTGTAGGCTAAATAGGGGCAAAAATTCGGCCCCCAGGCGCTAAGCACCTGGTTCTTGATATGACCATGGTGGAAAAAGTGGAAAAAAAGACTCCCCTCCTGGGAGCAGTGGCAAGGCTGCAAAACTAGGCGAAGCTAAGTTTAAAGGTGGCTTTTGAGCGACGCCACTAGGTATAGTAAACCCCTCGGTCTTTTGGTATCAAACATGCTTTGATACCATGTTGGAATGATGGATGCACACAGTCCTTGATGAATCTGTAGTCTTCAATGGAGGACCTTTTTCAGAAGAAATATTCAACCACACAGAAAGTATGCAATAATGGCATTCAAATAAGAGATTCTATTATGATGATCTAGATAATTTACAATAGTACATATGCCTAATTATAAAGGCAAGAGATAAACCTAGAATGCATAAGATTTTTCCAAGTATTTAAATCACACTATGCGTGGCAACATGAAACCCTAACTAACTACCTATGGAATGATAACAAGATAGAGATAAGTTCCAGAAAAGATAACTCATCTTCTAGAAGGGAATCTTATCTCCTACAACATTATTTATGATTTATTTAATAATGCAACCTAAGACTAAATGATTAAATGTAGACCAAAGTTAACTTATTCTAGTGTAATAATTAATTACACTAACAGAACAAGCTCACACAAGTGCTTGTGGGGGGCATTTCAAAGGATGATTGTTAATTCAAAAGATAATCCCCATAGGATACTATTGGAAGAATATGGAACGTGATTGCTTTGAATACGTTAAGAAATGTCACAAATATCAAGAGCATCAAAACTTGATTCATGCTCCTGCCTTCGAGCTTCACACATAAACTCCCATTTGGCCATTCTCGGTGTGGGATTTGGATATCATTGGAAAAATATCCCCACCCTCATCCGCAGGACATATGTTTATAATTGAATGGATACAAATTATTTCACAAAATGGCTAGAAGCTATCCCTTTGCATTCAACAACAACTGATGTAATATGTTGTTTCATATTGGAACACATTATTGCTCGCTTTGGGCTTCCTTCTACATTAGTTTCAAGCAATGAAACGGTGAAAGAACGAAGCTAAGTCCACAAAATGTGGAAGTTTTTGTCTTAGCCAAACAAATAAAATCAGCATTGCAAAAATGGGATCCCATTTTTTAATAAATGGCATCCCGCCTTTAAAAAATGGGATCACATTTAGCTTTGGGATCCCGAGCATAAATGCTAAATGAGATCTTGTTTTCTAAAAATTGAGATCTCATTTATCAAAGGATTCTGAACCGATGAACGGGAAACAAGATCCCAATTTTTACAAAACAGGATCTCGCTTTTTATAAATCAGGATCTCATTTTGTAAACAATGAAATCCCATTTTTGAACGACGTTTATTAAAAAAAATGAAACTTAGTCATTAGTAGCTTAGGATCTTGATTTAGTAGAGTGTGCGGCAACAACTGGCAGCAACCTCCGACCTCCAATTATGCCTCCACCTTTTCTATCTGTGATTTTTTAGTGTTTTTTTGAAATTTATAATAGAAAGGTAGGTTTTAGCATTATTATTTTCAGCTTATTTAGCATTTGATGTATTTTATTTAGTTGTAATAGGAGAATTGATAGATTGTAGAGGTAGAATAAAAGAAGAAATGAAACCCTATGGAAACAAAAAATTCATCTTTGAATCGTATTTGAAGAACAAAATATATCTTTTGAAGCCTAAATTTTTCAATAAAACAAAAAAAATTGCATTTAAAAACCCTAATTTGAAATTGAAAAATAACAAAAAAAATTGCATTGAAAACCCTAATTTGAAATTGAAAGAAAACAAAAAATTGAATTGAAAACCCTAATTTGAAATGAAACAAAAATTTGCATTAAAACCCTATTTTTCTTGAAACCCTAAATTCAATTCAATTTTTTTTTCTAATTTACCCTAAATTTAAATCAAACAATTTTTTTTGCATTCATATGAAAACCTTGATTTCAAGCTCAAGAATATTTGATAATGGAAAAAAATGATTTGTATTGTTTAAATGTTTTAAATTGAATGTATTTGCATTGTAAATTAGCACTAGGTTTCAATATTGACAATGAAATAGGATGTGATAAATATTATACATTTAAATGTGTATTCATCAATAGACACAATCAATTAAATGTTACATGAACAAAGATATAATTAGAATAGAAAGCAATATATGTTAAACTTTACTTGTGTAGTTAGTGGATTGTTACAATTGATAAATTTTCAATGTTTGTTTGCAAATTTAATTAGCAAATTCCTAAATCCTTGTACAATCCATTTCCAATTGTCACTTAATTACTCAAATATGTGCATTCATTTCTATTGTATGCTTTTATCTCTCTTAGTCATGTGTTGTTTCCATTTCTTGTTTGCATGTGTTGTCTCTTGTCTTTTGACAATCTTAATTCTCATTCTAGTCAATTAGTTCTTAATTAGGCTTCTAGTTTAGTGTAAAATTTCAATTTCCACTATTTACCTAGACACTAAAAGAATCTAAATATTTTTATTTTCTTTCTTTTACGTTCTTTCAATTCCAAACAATCTATAAGAATTTATAATCTATTCAACATTAACTAATTTTATTATACATTTTATATCATAAAATTCATTTAATATTCAACTTCAATATATATATGTATATATACAATTAATATTAATGAAAAACATACATTAAATAAAATAATCTTATATTCAATTAAAAAAATATCAAGTTAAAGTATACATAAAAATCATTCTTAATAATACTTAATTTTATGTGTTTCTATTACGGAAATAGTTAGCATATTCATAAAATAAATTTTTTTCATAAACTAGTCAATCTATTACCCTAAACTGTAAACCAATGTCTTAAGGGGTCCTAATATGACATTTCTTAAGGGGATCAAGGAAGTTCTCAAAATTATGTGAAGTTTTCCAAGGCAACCAAATTTAACAATATAGTAATATCATGCAAGATTATAATATGAATGAGATTTCATGAGAGGTTGGTCAGTTGAAAGAAGAGATATATCAATCAAGTGTTTCACAAGAAAATGTTGTTCACTAACTTGCAAGTCCATTATTCCAAGGGCCACCCAAAGTTCACCCTAAGTTCCCTAAACCTTAAACCCTAAAGCATTCATTTTGTCCTAGTACCTTAAAATGAAATTTGGTTGCCTTGGGCAACTCCACCAAATTTTCACTAGTAGAATTTGGCAAATAAATGACTATGTGACTAAAAATGACTAAATTCTACTATTATTTTGCAATTCACAAGTATAAATGACTAAATAAATGACTAATTTGGTCATCGGGTAAAATCACAACTAAATAATTGGTCAAACAAATAAAAATGACTAAATAAATGACTATTACTCTATTCTTTTTTCTTTCGAATTTGATCATAATCCAAAGATCTTAAGCCCCCCTCATGGGACCCCTACCTAAGCGGGCCATTTGGTCGCCTAGGTTGCTTGGTGCACCAAAACTACATATTGTGTGGAAGGCATTGCCTCTCAATGCAGTCTTAAGGCCTTCACACATTTTATAAAAAAAAAAATAACATTTACATTCTTTAACTTTTATTACTCATTATGTTAATGAATCATTAATGTTTTTAACTATGATTTGAAGCTAGTTTGATTTTCTTGTTGTGTTAGTATGTCAAATGTATCAAAGAGCTATATGGTACATATAATACATATATATTAACAATTATTTCAATCCATTTGAATAGATCATTTAAGGAATCAAGAATCAATAGTGCTATTCTGATAGTCCACCATGATGGGGTCAGAGAGGAAGCATGTTAGGGAGCCCTAATTTAGATTTGTCTAAATTTATTTCATTCCATTATTTATAACTTATTATTAATTGTTTAAGCTAGCCACATGCAACTAGAATTTGTCGCACATCAATGCACAAACACATGCTCTCTAACATATTAACATGCATATATTTTTCTATCGATACAATCTTTGAACCTGCTTTAGGTGCAATTGTTAGTATATATTCCTCTCTCTATATAGAATTGTCTCCTCCTCTATCTCTCTTTCTTTCTCCTAATCTCTCCAAATATCAATTAAACTATTAGATTTTTTATATATTAATTTAATTTGTTCTATATAATAATATATTTATTATTAATTACAATAATTTTATATTTATATTTAATATTTTTTATTATAGAATACAATATATAATAATCTACTATTAAATGTAATAATAAATATAAATATATTATATATAATTTTATCTTATTACTATTTTATTAAATATAATATAATTATTATATATTATATTTTACTATATTAATCTTTTACGATTAAACAAATCTTAGCCATTCATCATTTTTCCCCATTTTTTTTGTTGCTTTTCACCATTGTTTGCTTATTTTCTGCCACTATTTGTTCCCCCTCCTCCAAACTCTTCCTCACTAGAATTGAGCATTCACTTCTCCAATTTGGTGAGCTATAACCTAAAAAAAAGGTTTCACCGAGGGTTCAAGGTTTTCTTTATTCGAACTCAAGAATCTAAGTAAGCCCTAAAACTTTGATATTTTTAAATTTCATTTACTGTGAATAGATTGAAGCAACAGTTTACGATGTAATTATTAGGGTTTAAAAAAAAATTATTTACTTAAACCCTAATAATTAAATCTAAGTAAGCCCTTAAACCCTGATATTTTCAAAAAAAAATTATTGTGAATAGATTGAAGCAATAGTTTATGAGTGTAATTATTAGGGTTTAAGAAAAAATTGTTTACTATAAATAGATTAAAGGTTGAAGATTTGGGCTTTACACCCACTGGTTGCATTTGCTTAAATATTTCTAAGGACTTTTCACAAAAATCCATTTTGAACATATCCTTTAATCACAACGTCCCATGATATCACATTTCTTTGAGGCATTTTTGGAAACAATTCATTTGCCTTGTCTATGCTTCTGTATTATCATGTATGTCTAGCAGGCACTCGTAAATACAACATATGATTGTATACCTAGATTTTGAATATTTCTTTAGTTGGAACATACCATTATATCTTTGTGTCTCTATTTGGCTATGGTAGTCCTATGTTTCAAGTTTAAAACTTGAAATGATTGTCACTTATCATTTCATAACCTAGTTTTAAGATCACTATCTTTTCCTCAAGATATAATATCTCTGCCATATACCATTCAAAATATACAAGCATCACTTTTAACCTCTTGATTCATTATTTTATTGCTCTCATGACCTCTCTTCAAAGTCTTCTTTTGACTGCCCTCTACTCAGAAAGTATAGGTCTCATCTTATCATTGTACCCTTGTCATAGGACTGTCACTGTCTTTTTCCAAATTAAATGTGCATCCTTTCATGTTGTAGACCTTGTTGCCTTCTAGCTATCAGGATCAAGTGACTATCTTCTACACTTCAGGGAGGGTTTTCTTGGTTGTTTGACAGTACCATACCTTCTACCTTGTTTTCACTCTAACTCAGATGCAGTTATCAGACTAATACTATTCACAGTTAATGCTTTTCTAACTGAGCTAGCATCAAATAGTAAAATATGAATACTTCCAACCTACCATACACTTTCCGAAGTGGTTATACGACATACTTGACTAGTGTAGTACAATTTAAACAAGGGTAAAATCTAAAAACTGAATTTTCTAGGGTTTAAACAATAGCTCAAAATAATCAATAGTCAAACAGCAGCTAGAGCATTCATGTTCACTTGTAAAATATACAGTAAATTATTGGGAAAAGAGTCTCCCCATGGCAACGACTCTTAGTCAAAACAAACATCAATAAAAAAAGAGCTAAATGAATGAGCACAATGTGGCAATAAGATAGGTCCAACACCTACAAGAATGCATTTGGTCTGTAGCTCATAAGAGTCTCAACCACATAAAAAAGTCCTTGTCGTTATGCTTTGATGGATGTAACTTCATTATTACTGAATATCTGATATAGTGTACATTATTAATAGTGCAAGCCTAATTTTCAGATTGTTTCATTTAGCACCACTAATATTCTCCAAAAGAACATTGACCCTGTTTACAATGATGGAAATGGTTGATTAAGACCTTATTGACTCTGATATGATATATGCTAGCTATCTTAGAAGATGGATTTTCTTTATTATGGTGTAACTGCTGCCTTATGAAGGGCTGGTAATTCCCCCATTTTGGCTGTATGGGGATGCTATATTTTGCTACCCATGGGGTTTCTGGGTCTTTGTATGCCTTATGGATTTTTTTTGTTCTAGAATTTGACACTTTGATCCTATCGTGAGCTATATTTGTAACCTTTCCCCAATAGAAAATGAAAATCTATATAGACATGTTGTATTCAATATTTCCAATGCAGCATACATTTCATAGGTGATGAGAAACTTACATTAGAGTTTACATTCACTACTCGTGAAGGAGAACCTCTGATTAGAGAGGGTAGCATCAAGAGCGTAAGTAGTGCTGGTGACAAATGATTCACTTGCAGATGTTCTTCAAAGCCATCTTTAGAAAATTACTGAGGTACTAGTGTATAGATCAAAAGGTCAGACTTTACTCATTCATTTATAACAGTAAAACATCTCCCACGAGCATAACTCAAGCTAGGAAAACCTTCTAAAAGTAAACATAATCATTCAGGAGGAAAAAAAAAAAACTTAGCTAGCATTTATATCAATGTAATAACACTAGAATAATCTGTAACAACTAGTACAAATATTTAAGAAATATGAGAAACAAGTGATATGTAATAGCACAACTTCTAACTCCTACAATTCTTCATACATGTGCCAATATGATTATGTTGTTTATCCAATGAACAAGTTACTGGTAATCAACAAACGAATCGACTAAAAATTGAATTTGTCCAAAGATGCTTTCTACATCCCCATGGTCAAATCCAATGTGTCCATGACTAAATGCATTCCTACACTACCGAAAATCAGATAATTTAAATCTCTGCACTGAAAAGAACTCTATGCAAGGTGAGTGCCTTACAAGCTATGCATATGTACTGAAAATATGTTCTACCATAAACAGAAAGTACTTGTTTTATTACCATGGTAGAAGATTCAATTAACATATCCTTTCAAGATGCAATGATAGAAATGGTAAAGGAATGCAAAGGAATAACAATGGCATCCACATAAGAAAACCAAATACACCCTATAGAAGTACCTCACATGGTAAAAAATACAGCAACAGAGAAAAAGTTAGATTGTATTTTTGTACCACAATGGTCTGGCCCAAAGTGAGAGGAGAGGCTTTCATGTTAACCTATAAGAGGCAAATGCAGTACCCACATTTTATTGTCATCACATTGAATGCACTCTTGCAGGGAAGGTTCACCTGATTACAATTTATTTCTAATCAATCCACTAGCACTCCAAAATATGTTTTGCTCTGTTATAAAAAATTGGATAACCTCTGCCATTAATGGAAAAGAGTGATCTTTACAGGTTATATCCATGGAAGAAGAAGCTTTACTGGAATTACATCAGATCTATCTACATATTAAACTGTCAATAATCTGATATATCTAGCCAGAAGAATGGCAAGAGTTGCAATAAAGTATATAGATCTATACAGGAGATTTTACATATTGTTCAAAAATTTAGCTACATATGATCTAGAATTGTCTATTTGGTAATAATTCATTGAGTGAGAAATAAATGATAAAATTGTGAGTGTTGTGTTGAGTTTATCGTTTATATTTCGTACGGGTTTGTATTTTATTGCAACGATACCTTTGATTTTTTGAAACTAACACTAATTTCAATTATTCTGATTTGGCACAATTCCAATTACTATATGCTCTCACCTTGCCCTTCTTGTGACCCTAGTGATCAAAAGGTATTGAAAATTTGTGAAGTGAGATCATTTGTGAAGATGTTCTGGGTATTAGAATTGTTGGTCATGGAAGTACTACCAACTATGAGCATCTTTCTTGAACTTGTCATAGAGAGCTTTGATTCTTTGACCATTGGAGTGTAAAAAAATAATCAACTCACTCATGACCACATTTCGCAAATCGGTACTATTTTGTACTCTTTAAGAAGTTTGAAATTTCTATATGGGACAATTGTCATTGGCATGAAAAGAACCTCAACACTATAGTATTTTGTACTTAATGCAAAGAAAAGATATAGGCCTATTTGCCTCAATGCCCTATTTGATCCTTTGTCTTCCTCTTTCAGTGTTTGTTTCTCATGGAATAGAAGTTTGATAACTTCTTCAAACAATGGAATTTTAGTATGAGGTAAGGGATGCAATAAAGTCGTGAAGTTATAAATTTTACGAAGATTGATCAATAAAATAGTAACAAATGCTCTATGTGTGATGGCTCTTTCTTGATAGGAATTTAATTTGAGTTCTTACATGTTTTTGATGTGATTTGTCCTTGAATTTGTCTGTTATTGTAACATTGATTTGTTTTTATGTAAGAACAGCCTTAGCTCATAAGATCATACAAAATTCATGAGAAACACCAATAAAGATGTTTTTTCTAAGGTGAAATTTAGGAATTTATTCTATGAAGAAAGATGTCTACATTGATATAGAAAAGAGAAATATTAAATAGTGTAAAATAGTGCCAAACTATTTGTTATATATTTAATTACTGGTAAATAGAGCAAAGAACTCTCATAAAAAAAACTATCATGGGAATATTAAAGTTATTCTTCAATCATAGCATAACTTAAAGTAGGATGCTTGTCTGAATCTAGGGTATGAGAATGAGATTATCTGATGTACCTTAGATGAGTATTCTATGGATATAGATTTCATTAAATTTTGGAGTAAAGATGAAGTAGAGCAAATCCAAGCGGTTTTTGTTAGAATGATAAAATAGATGTAAACAAGTTGCATATACAAAAGCATGTAAATAGAAGTGGATAGAAAATCTGATTACTTATTTGAATTTTGAAGTGAAACTGGAACATGGTGAAGCAATTTAGAAACTTTTTTGTATTATTGCTAATAGTGTAGATCTTGTATTGACTATATTTAATATAATCTAAAGTCCTACTTTCAGTTTTAGTTACAATTTTACATTAAGGTGTGGTAATTTTTTTATTAAAACAAGAAAAAGATACAGAGGAAGGGCATTAAATAGCCCTATCAATTTCCACCAAGTGATTCAACTGTTGAGACAAATCCGGGGGTAGCTGACCTCGATCCACCAAATTCCAATCATGAATATGTTCAGAAACCCATTTAGCCAAACAATCAGCAACACCATTCCATTCTCTAGGAATATGAGTGAAAGTAATATACTCCAGAGAAGCACAGAGAGTGAGAATTTGTTCAACAATCAAAGCCAACTGCCATCTCACATCATCTAACTATCGCCTATTCAACAAGTTCACCACAACCTAGAAGTCAGACTCACATATGATCCTTCTCCATCCCAATCGACTGCCCCGCTCCACAGCCAATAAAATGGATTGAGCCTCCATTAAATTATTAGCATGAAGACCCTTATAAACAAAGAAGATAAATTGAACATCTCTAGAGCTATCCTGACCAACACCACCAATGCCAACATGACCCCGATTTCCATGAGAAGAGCCATTTGAGTTGATTTTTAGGACTCCCTGAGGAGGAGGGGACCATCTTCCCTCCCTATTCACCTTCAGGGTAGGATGTCTATATCAGTTGCGCATGATCTTTCGTTGCGGAGGAGGAAGATGAAAATGATTGCAACAACCAACATCACAAGGGTCCACCAACATAGTCATATCACACTTAGCCACAAGAGTTTCCCCCAAAGAATGCAGAATTTTCCACCATAGGTGAGGGGCCATTAACAACACATCCTAGAAAATCTGCCTCTTCCTCTCCAACCACAGGTTCCAAATAATAAAGGATGCGCCAAGAGCCCAAGCATCTTGAAGAAAGGAGGTAGAAACAGGGGCCCTGTCCCACCGTTCCACAAACTCCGCTAATGAGGAAACATGCCAATAGGTCATATTCCGCACCTTGCACCAGAAATGCCAAATCTCCCTAGCATAGGAACATTGGAAGAAGAGATGAGAGACACTCTCTTCACAACCATGACACATAACACACATAGAAGGGCCTTGGAAACCATGCTTACATAAATTATCCCAAGTAAGACACCGATTTTGAGCCACTAATCACATGAAGAAATTGCACTTGGGCCATGACAACTTATGTCAAACTTGCTTCCACAAAGGGACCTCAATGACCCCAAACAATTGCCTACCCAATTGCTTATAACCATTAGACATAGAGTACTTTCCAGACAAATCTAGACCATCCCAAGCCAAGACATCAGGTCCCCTCAAAGAATTACAAGTACAACAGCCAGAAGTTGGGAAAGCTCATGTCTATATCCCTTAGACCCTCCAAGTGGCCACTCAGAAGGATGCTTCCAATGAGAACTTACAGCTGATCCACGATGTTGCACCACCTTATAATGCTCCACGATATCCTAGTTGTCCGCAATAAAAACATCACAAAGGGATTGGAGGTAGGGAAAAGAAAAGAGAATAAGAGGGTGACAATCCCATGAATCTGACCAAAAAAGAGCCTAGGACCCCGAATGACAGATCCAAAAAAGTGCACGCCTAATCAACTACGCCCCCATTTTCAAAGGATGCCAAATCATACAACCACTCCCTTCCAGAGGGTAGTGAGGAACCTCAAAAGAAGCAACACTCTGAAGATATTTATGGTTGAGAATATGAGCCCATAATTGGTGTTGATTGGTACACCATCGCCAGTAAAGCTTGGTAACCAAAACTTGCTCGTTTAAAATAGCAGAGTGTAAACCAAGTCCACCCTCCTTCTTTGGTCTACACATAGATTCCCACTTAACAAGGTTCCACTTTGAAGATAGAAAATTACCACTCCAAACTAATTGGCATGAGAGAGCATCAAATTCTTTAAGGAAATACATTGGAGCCGCTTGAACAAAGTACCTATAGATGGGAAGGGCTTGGATAACAGACTTGAGAAGAGTCACTCTAGCAGCTGTAGACAACCATCGATGAGTCTAATGAGTAACCTTCTTCCTTAGCTTATCAAGCAATAGCTGCTAAGAGGACCTAGGCTAACGACCAACAACAAGAGGAATACCCAAATAGACAAAGGGAAGAGACCCTATTTGAAACCGTAGAATAGCTACAATCCGTCGTTGGATAGCCTGAGGAGTATTAAAGAAGAAGATAAAAGACTTCTTCTCATTGAATTTTTGGCCTGAAGCCGCAAGGTAGATATCCAAAGCTTTCCTAAAGGATTCAAACTTCTTAATACGAGCCAAACCCATAAGAGAGGTGTCATCCACAAACTGGAGATGGGAAAGCGTTTGCAAGCCCAACCCCCACTGCCACCTATGAATCGAGCTTTGCAAAGCCTGAGATTTAAGAAACTGACCCAGCCCCTCTGCCATTATAATAAACAAATAAGGAGAGAGTGGATCCCCTTAATAAAGGCCCCTAGTAGCCCCAAAAGCTCTAAAGGTTCACCATTCACAATAACCAAAAAAGAGGAAGAAGACACACAACTCAAAATCCAAATTACCCAATCAGAAGAAAAACCAAAGGCCAACAAAATATTCTGAATAAAACTCCATTTAACTTTGTCATAAGCTTTGGCCAGATCCAGCTTGATAAATGTATACCTATCCTTAGAGGTTGCCATGAAATTAATGACTTCATAGGCAACCCCCACCCCATCCAAAATTTGATGACCTGCCAGAAAGTCACCTTGCTCCTCAGAAATGATGATAGGAAAACAAGATTTAAGCCTCTCAACAATCAATTTCATAATAATTTTATACACCACATTACAAAGTGTAATAGGTCTAAAGAAATCAAGCTTGTCAGCACCCTCCTTAGGAATGAGAACCAGAAAAGTAGCATTAAGGGCACAAAGCATCTGCTTGCTATGAAGAGACTCCTGAACCACCTCCAATAAATCTAGCTTCACAATATCCCAAAACTCCTGGAAAAATTCTACTGGGAAACCATCAGGGCTAGGATCTTTTCTCTTATTCATCCCAAACACAAGCTCCTCCACTTCCGACAAAGTAACTAGGAAAATAAAAGAAGCATTCAAATCATTAGAGATCAAATAAGGAATGCAAGAAAGGAGCATATTCTCCTCAGCCTCTACAAGAAGTGAATCCTCAATAAACAGATTAGAGTAGAACTGATGAGCCTCTCTAGAAAAAACCTGTTGTGAAGAGATTGAAAGATCCTCAAAATTAACAAGAGAATAAATAAGACACTTATTCTGACGAGCTTATACCAAAAGATGGAAGAAAGAATTATTCATGTCACCCTCTTGAAGACAATCAATCCTAGCCTTTTGTTTCCAGAAAATCTCCTCACGAAGCTCCCACTGCTCCACCAATTTCAAAGCCTAGGCCTCAACATTCCCAAGAGCCTCTGAGAACCCCAAATCCCGAATCTAGCAAGTAATAACAGCAAGGCGATCCTGTGCTTCTCTTTTCCTAGCCCGAAAATTACCAAAACATGACCTATTCCATCGCTTAAGATGATACTTGACATATTGCAGCTTCTTAACCAGAGAATACATAGCTATACCATATGCAGGGGCACCATCCCGCCACCACTGAGCAACATTATCACCCAAAGAAGAGTCATGCAACTACATAAGATGAAACTTGAAAGGTGGATTCTTTGGATTTGGAAAATATGAAGTAGAAAACTTAATTGGCCAATGATCAATGCCACACCAATCAAGAATCTCAGAGCAAGTAACCAAGCTACCTCTAACCCAAGAGCTAGAGACAAGGAATCGATGAAGTTGCTCAAAAATCGCTTTAGGCCCACTGCGTCCATTATTCCAAGTGAATATTTTGTTAGAGGGTTTAACATCAACCAAGGCAAGAGAATCCACATTAGTTTGAAACATATCTGAAGTAGGACCAAGCCTAGGCAGCCCTCCTCTTTTCTCCTCCAAGCTCAACACTAAATTGAAATCACCAACTAAGATCCAAGGCATAAAAGGTGCACAAGACCTAACATACCTGATATGAGCCCAAAGATGGATTTTACCATGGATGTCAATTGAAGCATAAAAATTACTAACCAAAATAGTCTCACCAGATTCCAAAACCAAAGCCACCACAAAAATAGTAGACTGGTTAGAAATCCACCAATGAGGAACAACCTTACGAGGATCATAGAAAAGAGCCATACCTCTAGAGTTTCCCCTAGAACAAATACACTGACACTGGCCAGAAAACCAAATACAAGGAGCATGTTGAAGCATAAGATCCACCTGAAGCTTAACCTCCTGAACAAAAAAGACATCTAGAGAATGAACCACAATCAAATCCTGAATAGCTTTTTAATGGGAGGTGATATTCAACCCCTTTGCATTCCATGAAAGAATAACCATAAGGAAGGTTGAGAGAAGTGGGTCTCAATGGTCTTAACAGAACCAGATTCCACCAAAAAATCCCCACTAGAATTAATCTTGTCTGCATCCTTCTTACGAACAACTTTAGAAGAATTTTCAAAATGCCCCTTCTTGAGAGGTCATTGAAACACCCCCAAAGCAGGAGATGATCCCCGACCTTTACCTAAAGAGAACGCCTCCTTAGCTAAATCTGCTAATACAATATCATCTTGCACATCTACAAAGTCACCAAGAGGCTCAAAAATCCCCCACTCTAAAGCAAGAGAAGTATTTTGAACAACAATTACCTACTCCAACTCGACATCCATGCTAGTGGCCCCAAAAGAAATCTCAACAAGAATTCCCTCCTCCAAAACCTCATTATCTAGGACCTCAAAATGATTGAAACCTTGATCACTTTGTTTATCCAAGTTATAGGCCCACTTCTAGCCCCTCCCTTTATCCCTTGGCTTAATAGGAATAAATCCATCCTTGTCAGGCCCACCCTCAACCACCAATGCCTTGCCTTTATCCCCCTTCTCCACTGAAGGCCCAAAAGAAGGAGAAGAGAAAACCCCTGCTGCTTTGGGTGCCCGAGGAAATTGAGAGTGAAGGTGTCCATACTCATGACAATAGTGAAAATGAAAAGGAAGGGAATCATAATCTAACTATTGAATCCACGAGGCAGAGCCAATACAAATTTCCAAAGAATCCAGCAAAGGGTTATTTAAACAATTTCAACACAAATGCAAGCATAAGAGAATATATTTTTATCCAAAGTATTCTGAGCAATGGTAGTTGGCTTCCCCAACAAAGAAGCATTCTGGTTCAAAATATCCTCCCTCCAAAACTCCAATGGTAGCCATGGTAGACAAACCTAGAAACAGGGACCCATGTAGGCAAATCCTCCGCCGCATTAAAACCTCAATGCCAGGGCTTAATGAACAAGCCAACATGATTGTAAAAATATGGCCCTCCCTCAAAAACATAATTACGATCCGAGATGCAAGAAAAATCAACTATGAAATAATCATTCACATCCACCAGAAGATCGAAAACACCTTCAACCTGCTAAGTTCAACGAATCGAGGTTTCTAAAGCTGAGAGAGGGACACGAATACCCAAGAACTTACAAATCAGAACATGTTGGCTCCAATACGATATGTCCTTCTGAACCGATTCAGGAGAAATAACTAGAACAGGGTGATCTTGACTCTGCAACAAGCAGTCGTTCACTTTCTTGAGCTTAGAGCTCTCACCCACAAAGGAAAAATCTATCTTCTGAGCATGCATGGCTACCGAAAATGCCTGAGATGGCTTTTCCCTAGCAATCACCAAACTTTTGGAAGCCGCTACCATAACCCCACACCGAACCCCTACACATAGCCCACACTATTTCCACTCCCACCAAACCCCTACCACACTGCTTCCACCACCTCCCACCAACCACTACCCACAACCGACACCCTTCTCCCACACAAACCCCCACACAATAGACAAAAGGAAGAGGCCCCAACCTGTTACATGCCACAAGCACATAGAACCAACAACAAGAAAGAAAGAAAGTTGCCCAACTGTAGCGAATCACCCCCACCCCGAAAGAAAAATGAAGACCACCGAAAGACAAACACAACCAATGAGAATGAAAGAGGTTGAAGCCAACATGCAGAGAGGGACAACCCTCATGTAGGTCGCCCAGTCTGTGGACACACCAAGAGTGTCATCATTTTTCTATTGTAATAGAATTATAGAATTAATAAGTTTGTTTAGGTACAATTTTGATTTATTATTTTTGTATGCAAATTATTAATATTGCATGCCTAAAACTGTACAATTTTGAATTGTTGTGGTTCTTGAGATCTCCCTTTAAAGAGAGAAACATAACTTAACATTCTTTGTATTAGAACACTCATAAGAGCTGGATTGCCTATTATAGGATCTTCCAAATTATGTGCAACACACAGTACCAATATTCTATCTACCTCAAGAATGGCTATGGTGTGAATCTTGGTGTGGAAATGCTACAAAATCCAAATCCAAGACAATCAATCTGCACAATAATCCAATGACTAAGGAGCCTAAGCTCCAGGTATGATATGTTTTCCATGCGTTCCTTGGTCTATGGAATCTGTCAAATGTAGTTTCTTGTTATGATTAGTTTGATAATGAGTATTCAGTAGTATGTCCCTTTTTAACAACTATGTTGTAATAATCCTTTTGACTCTTTAAGAGAGAAGAAAAAAAACTATTATAAAGCTCCATTATAATTTGTTGCACTAAAACTTATTTTCATAGTTGGAGTAACTATCTTCAAGTGAAACAACCAATTTTAATTGCCCGATACAATGCTAATTATATTTACATAAAAAATTATATTATTTTACCATATTGTGGTGTAATGTGTAATGTTTCTCCATAAACTCTCAACACATATAAGGAACCCTTCCTTCTTTTTTTTTTTGATGAATAGGCAGATATCTATATTAATTTAAAGATAAGAATACATATTCATAAAAAAAGGGGTGCATGGTAAGAGGGCAGCCTACAGATGATTGGAGCTTTATCACAATCATAGAATGAAATTTCCTTTGCAAATATGTATCATGTACTTATGCATTACAAGGGTAAGGGATTGTAGGTTATGATATAAAAGAAAAATCCTATTCCTATTCTTTTGCAAGTTGTTGAACATCAAAAAGGCAAGGTTTTGGAGATTTATTTTCATTTTAATCTGTATTTTCATTTTAATAAACATATTCTAAAACCCTCGTTGAAATGTTATATTTAGGTTGCAGCTCGTCAAATTGGAGAGTTGAATATGCACTCTTTACTTTCATCCAACCATGAACATTGAGATTTCTAGATAGGAAGTTGTCATCCTTCTCATTTGAATCCTTCCAATATTCTCTCAAGGGTTGTCTGATTGGAATGGGAGGGAAAGGCTACTATGAATCGGGCAATATATGCACCACAAATAGTATAACTACATTTATTATATATTTTCATGTCTTTTCTCCCTTCAATGTTTGTAGCATTTTTATTGTATCTTGGATTTGTCTTCCATTATAACCAAGAGTGTAGTGAAGGATGTATTTCTTGGATCTTTATTTATGCAGTTGTATGTTGTTTGTTTAATTCCTTTGGTTATACAGTTGTTTGTTGTTTCTATATTTTTTTTTTTTATGCAATACCAAAAAAATTTGAATATCTATGATATTTGAGCTTTATATGCATAAAGTTGTTTGTTGGTTGTATATTTTTTTTTCATGTTATTCCAATACAAAAAGACATTTGAATATCTATGATATTTGAAGTTTATATGCTTAAATTTATGAGAATTAATTAAGTTAGATTTGATTTATAACTTGAATTATTGATTCACTTAAATAAATGACTAAACCATGACTAAATAAATGACTACTATGACTAAAATAAATGAATACAATGACCAAATATATGATTATAATGACTAAATATATGACTACAATGACTAAATATATGACTACAATGACTAAAATAATGACTAAATATATGACTAAATTAATGACTAAATATATGACTAAATAAATTACTACCAAGACTAAATCAATGACTAAATCAATGACTAGATAAATGACTAAAATAGTTTAGTCATAAATTTGGTCGCATTATAAATGACCAACAATAAACTACTAATGATCACATGACCACAATTAGTCATTTATAAGCAATTTTTAGTAGTTTATTTAGTCATATATTGTTGTTTTTGTACTAGTATGTATTCCCTTAAGTCATGTTATTTTTTCCTAAGTCCTTACTACATAGATCCCCTTAAGCATTCATTTTGTCCTAGGACCTTAAAATGAAATTTGGTTGCCTTAGTCAACTCCACCAAATTTTATTCCCTTGATCCATTCCATTTTGTCTTAGGACCTTACTACATAGATACCCTTATTCAATCATATTACCCTAAACCCTAAACTCTAAACTCTAAACCCTAAACCCTAAACCCTAAAGCCATCATTTTTTCCTAGGTCCTTAATGAAATTTGGTTGCCTTGGGAAACTTCACCAAACTTTATTCCATTAAGCCATGCCATTTTCTTCTAGGACCTTACTACATATATCCCCTTATGCAATCATATTACCCTAAACCCTAAACCCTAAAACCATCATTTTTTCCTAGGCCCTTAATGAAATTTGGTTTCCTTGGAAAAATTTACCATACTTTATTCAATTAAGCCATGCCATTTTTTTGTAGGAACTTACTATGTATAGATCCCCTTAAGCCATACTATCACCCTAAACCTTAAACCGGTGTCTTAAGGGGTCTTAATATGGAATTTCTTAAGGCCCGATCAAAGAAGTTTTATAAATTTGGTGAAGTTGCCCAAGACAACCAAATTTAACAATAGTAAGTCAAAACAAGAGCTAGATAGATCCCCATGTCATTTTGTCCTACAAACTTACTATATGCATCCCCTTAAGCCATCCTATTACCCTAAACCCTAAATCCTAAACTCTAAACTATAAACCCTAACACATACATAAACTATCCTATATTAATATTTAATTGTTTTTTCATTCAAGTAACATGCCTTAGACATAAATGAAGCTTACACATTTTATCATTTTTAATTGAATTTAAAAGTGATATATATATATATATATATATATATATATATATATATATATATATATATATATGAGCTCATACATGTTAAATTGTTTTTCTTTTATAGCATGAGACACATCTTGTAGTTGAGCATGTACAAACAGGTCCTAGGGTAGAGGGTTCACAACCTCATATTATGGTACAATTTAAATATGCTAAATTATAAATTAAATTGAATTCAATAATTTTTAATTGTAGACTTACATCTAATTTCAACTTTCTTTGTCTTGTATATGTAGATTGATTCAGAGAATCTAGAGGTTGGTTCAGGTACACAAGAGCATCCAAATCCAAATATGATGGTAATTTAATTTTATTATGAATTATAAACTAAATTGTCATTAAATAATTTTTCATCGCCTTACATTTGATTTCATCTTTCTCTTGTACAAAGTGTTTCTGGTCATTTGCTTAGTCTGCATGGTGTGAAGAGGTCTCTTGATTATAGAGATGATGCATAACCTAGAAACATGATTTTATGGGTTATATTTGATTATTTCATGGACTACATATTTGGTTTATCATGTACCATGTTGGACTTTATTTCATGGGTCGAGTACTTTGTTCGACTTTATTTCATGGGTTGTACTCTGATGAAATTTATTTCATGCACTTAATATATTATAAATGATGGACGTTATTATTATTCAATTTTAATTTACACATGTACATTTATGTATTTATGTTCATAGTCAAGACATTAGTACATAGGACATTAATGTGAAATTAAAGATAAATATGAAATTAAATTTGAAATTAATAGGATATATTAATATTTATACTTTACAAATTTAGTGATCCATACATGATATACATAATATGTACATTCAATAATTAGCGATAATTAGTCAATGAACTTATTCAATTGACATCCTAATGGGATATCTTAAGGGGTCCTGATAGGATGTCTTAAGGGGTCCTAATAGGATGTCTTAAGGGGTCGTAATAGACAAGTTACATCTAGTAAAATAAGAAAAAAATCATAATCTACAAACAAAAACAATCTATTTATATACCACAAAGGATGAAATTTTAAGAAATAAACAATACCATACAAGATTAGAGAAAAAAATCATTAATAAATTATATAAACTAAAAATAATTTATAGGTTGTCTTAAGGGGTCCTACCATGACGTCTTAAGGGGATCAAATAAGAGTATAATATAGGAAAACTAAAAGGTATATTAGTTCATCCAACATTTCATTGGATTTTAATCAAGCATGTTTATGTTCATGGACATCTAGTTCAAGAATAATTCCATAGAGATAGGGTAGTAGATATTTCTCACTTGGTACTAATTATTTATCCCTTCTTTCTATGATGAATACTGCTCTAGATTTATCCTAAAAATTAAATGATGAAATGAAACAACTAAAAATATGTTTAAAAATCTTCCATAATGGAACTTTATCTAAGTGAACATTTGTTATGGAAATTCATAAGTTCAATGCATTTGTATTAACAACATCCCCAAATAGATCAATTTAGATACCCTTATGGTTTAAGGTTTAGGGTTTCTAGGGTTCATGAGATGCTTAGAATAAAAAATCTAAATGGGTTAATGGTTTAGGGTTCATATCCTAGTCTTTAGGGTTTCTAAGGTTCATGAGATGATTAGAATAACTAATCTATATGGGTTAATGGTTTAGGGCTCATCTTCTAGGATTTAAGTCCTATGGTTTAGGTTTTAGGGTTTCTAAGGTTCATCATATGCTTAGAATAAAAAATTTATATGGGTTAATGGTTTAGGGATCATCTCTTAGGCTTTAGGTCCTATATTTTATGGTTTAGGGTTTCTAGGGTTCATGAGATGCTTAGAACAACAAATATATATGGGTTAATGGTTTAGGGTTCATCTCCTAGGCTTTAGGTCCTATGGCTTATTGTTTAGGGTTTCTAGGGTTTATCAGATGATTAGAATAAAAACTCTATATGGATTAATGGTTTAGGGCTCATCTACTAGGCTTTAGGTCTTATGGGTTAATGGTTAAGGGATCATGTCCTAGGATTTAGGTCCTATGGTTTATGCTTTCTAGGGTTCATGAGATGCTTAGAATAACAAATCTATATGGGTTAATGGTTTATGGCTCATCTCCTAGGCTTTAGGTCCTATGGTTTATGGTTTATGGTTTCTAGGGTTCATAAGATACTTAGAATAAAAAATCTATATGGGTTAATGGTTTAGGGTTCATCTCCTAGGATTTAGGGTTTCTAAGGTTCATGAGATTCTTAGAATAACAAATATATATGGGTTAATGGTTTAGGTCTCATCTCCTAGGCTTTAGGTCCTACGGTTTATGGTTTAGGGTTTCTAGGGTTCATGAGATGCTTAGAATAAAAAATCTATATGGGTTAATGTTTTAGGGCTCATTTCTTAGGCTTTAGGTCTTATGGTTTATGGTTTAGGGTTTCTAGGGTTCACGAGATGCTAATAGTAACAAATCTATATGGGTTAATGGTTTAGGGTTCATCTCCTAGGCTTTAGGTCCTATGGTTTAGGGTTTAGGGTTCATCTCCTAGGATTTAGGTCCAATGGTTTATGGTTTAGGGTTTCTAGGGTTCATGAGATGCTTAGAATAAAAAATCTATATGGGTTAATGGTTTAGAGTTCATCTCCTAGGTTTTAGGTCCTATGGTTTATGGTTTAGGGTTTCTAGGGTTCATGATATGCTTAGAATAACAAATCTATATGGGTTAGTGGTTTAAGGTTCATACCTTTAAGTCATTCTCTCAACCCCCTTTAATCCACCCTATTACATCCCTTTAATTAATTCTCTCAACTCCCCTTAATCTACCCTCTTACATCCCTTTAATTCATTCTATCAACTCCCCTTAATCCATAATGTTTACAAAATTTGGCTATGCCATCTCAAGAAAATCTCAAAATTTTGCTAGGAATGTAGTAGGTCTTCACGCCGCCTTATATCAAAAAGGTACAAGCAATATCAATGAGATCATAAAACCATACATATTTTAAAATATATAAAACTATTTATTTATACACAACTCAAGCACCTATTAATGTACCTAGGATAATAATTCAATTTTAACTACTAATGTACAAGGAATATCAATATATAATAAAACATGTATTTAAATATAATTTAACTAATAATTACCTATTTTTACCAAGTATTCCATGTTGTCTACGTTGAATCTGCCTAGACTCTCTTTTTTGTGATGATAGCTTAAGGATCTAGAAAAGGACAATTTAAATCAATTTCAACTAATAACACACTTGACCAATATCAAAACATGTATTTAATCTATTTAAAAGTACAATATAAAACTAAAAATATATTTACCTATATTTACTTATTCCATTGTACCATTTGAATCCTCTCTTTTTTGCAACACATCTATGATTGTCTCATGCTCTTTCATACAAATTGTCCATTTCACTTTATTTGTAGGTATTCCATGATATTGATCTAGTTTTATATTTGTTGCCACCAACAAATGTGAATAGTGTATAATCTTTTTATGTGTTTCATAATCTTCGAATGCATCCAGACCATTCTTCCTTATTAGGTATTTTCATAGCCAAGTGCCAACAACCACCACCAATACTATTGGAAAACATGAAAAACAATCATCAAATAAGTTCTCAAAAGTTTCTTAAGAGGATCAAAAACTTGTTCTAAAATTTTCTTAAGGGGATCAAAAAGTTTTTATCAAAATTTGCTTAAGGGGATGTCTTAAGGGGATCACCATACCCATTGGATAATGATAGCCATCGTCATCTTCTTGAGGTTCTATTAACTTATGTTGAGTCTCCACACAATGAGCCAAACAATATTATGTTTCCTCTTCATTCCCCTCAGGTGTAACAACAACATACACATGTCCTACAACCAAAATTTAAATTAATAACTTGTGTGTACATCCATATAAATAATTTAGTATTCCAAAATAGCTTAATAAAGTGAAATAAATTGAATTAAATTACCTTCTTGTACAAGGTCTGAAACACGGTCATAGTCTTCATATGCAAACACTTGATCATTTTCTTCAATAGTTCTTTCGTATTGGTCATGTTCTTGTGCAGGTGTCAACAATATTTTCTCCCACTCTTCAACCCATTTTGTATTTTCACATAATTCCCAATCTCTTTAGATACAAAACTCACAAAAACATGCAAGATCCCTTGTCTAAATAGTCCATGTGCTCGTTGTCAAACTCCTAAATTAATTCCATTGAGTAGATCCACTAATTGTATAACAGTCAACTCTTGGTATAATGTTTTATTCTTGAACAACTAACCAAAAGAATCGATGAACTATAGAGTACTCAATCGAACCAGTTGTAGATAATATTGTTTTGCACCAATCCACAATCCCATGTGCATCTTTAAATTTTACTGCAACATCAATTTTTAATTGTTCTCTAGCAATAATTTTTTTAACACACGCACTGGCCCCATCATGTTCTACTTTACTATGTCTAGCTTCAAAAAAACTTCATATATCTTGGACATTAAGTTCCTTGTGAACCCTACTTAACCAATAGAACATTTGAGCATTCTTGAATTGTCTTGTACAATTATCTGACCATATAAGGTGTTTTTTCATCTGGATTGCTCTTTCTCTTAAATTTATATCAAATATATTGAAATAGTATTGAACAAACTCTGACAAGTGTAACCGATTGTCACTCAAATAAAAATGATGCTCCCTTATAACTTTTCTATCATCCTTTGTGCTATCATCTGCATGTCTATAAATAATATGGACAAACATAGCTACTTGCACTTAATTATAATTTACTGTGATTGAATTTCCTCTTGCGGAGCTAGAGTATAATTTTCTACAAAATCAACCACTTAAATTATAGTACCAATTGGAAATGTGTTTCTACATGCGCAAAATTGGCCATCAAGCCATCAAGCATGTTGAGAGTGCATGACATATTTTGGTACTATCTTATTCTTAAATTCCAATATGTTTGCATGCACACTAACCTTTTTTGTAACTAAATCACAACACTTTCCAATATTTCCATCTTTTAGAGAATAGTTAAAAAATTCTTAAATCTCTTAACATCCACTAATTGTTTTCCAAAATAATTATCAACAATTTCATGCATGCAAACTCTTAAGAATTAAATATTTCCACAACTAGTGCATTGTTCTGAAATACAAGAGCTTAAATAAAATAATTTTCCATTAGATCTTTCACAAAATAAAATTGATACAAACTCCCTTATTATTTTAGGTGGCATATTAATACCAAATTCCTACATAATCATGTTAGTATGCAAATTACAACGTATGTATCGAAAAAAATTATAAAAATAATGAAATTGAACATGTTTTTTACAACAACAATATACTCATTGCTTATTAATTTTTACATACCAAGGTTTACATTTTTCAAAAGACCTTTGACTTATTTTAATATTACCAAGTAACACTAAATCGCCACAAAATTTTCTATAGAATTCAATTTGTGTTGTATCCAATAGGTTTTTTGGATGAGGATCACGAACTTTGGACCCCACCCTTAATTTTATAACATCTCTAGCATTAGATAATACCCTAGTATTATCATGCTATTATTTTTCAATCAAAGATTTAATTTAGATGTATTCAATTTCATATCAGACCTAGGGAGTTGACCACTGAAACATTGGTTGATAGGATCATTTTCTATACTTTCTCTTCTTTTGTCCACTCTTAGCAATGTTTTAGGATGTATTTTTAAACCTTCACTAATATTGCTTACCATTATTTTATTCAAATCTAATTTATTAACTATAGCAATTGTTATATCTCTTCTTGATGCAGTCTTATCTTTAGATCTACTATTTTTCCAATACTCTGAATGGCACTAGCAATAGTAGACATAACATGTTTTACTAATTGATCTTTTC
Source organism: Sequoiadendron giganteum (assembly GCA_007115665.2). Taxonomy (NCBI): domain Eukaryota; kingdom Viridiplantae; phylum Streptophyta; class Pinopsida; order Cupressales; family Cupressaceae; genus Sequoiadendron; species Sequoiadendron giganteum. The sequence goes on from CM021102.1 coordinate 843,927,539, forward strand.
TTTTTTGTTTAACAAAAATGCCTAAATTTTTTATTACTTTTCTCATTTTTTGCATTCTCATTAATTGCATCATTAGTTGACATTGAACTGAAAGTTTTTTATGATAAATAAATTGATTGTATAATCTATCAACATGTTTTCTTATTTGTCTCCATGAAATATTATCAGGAAGATTATCCAAAAAATCACTTTCAATTTTAAAATATATATATTCAAAACTAATTTTATTTTTATCTTCATTTTCGGTTTCATTCTCATTCTCATCTTCATTTTCATTTTCATTTTCATTTTCATTTTCATTCTCATCTTCATTTTCATTTTAATTTTAATTTTCATCTTCATCTTCATTTTCATTTTCATCTTCATCTTCATTTTCATTTTCATTTTCAATTAAAGGATATTCATTTTCATTTTCAATAAAAAAAAATGGTTTTTATTTTCATTTTCATTAAGAGGATTTTCATTTTCATTTTCATTTTCAATAAAATTATTATTATTTTTCATTTTAAAGAACAATTTGACTCAAATCTTGAACTCTATGAATATTATCGATGTTAACATTGTTATATCTAGCTTCTTTAAAATATCTAATAAACACCATTTCCATGAGGCTCAAAGGTGGATTTGAAAATGTACCTAGACTTGTTCCTATTGAAACATTATGCATAGCATTGGAAGGGATATTTTAAGACATACCATGAGTAGTTTGTATATCCGTATTAGTTTCCACATTCACCTCTTGCAAGTTTGCATCATCTACATCCATGGTCTCCTCGATGTTTTTATCTTCTATAATTTTGGAATTGGATGCTTCACCATCATTCATTGATCAAATTCTCATTCTTCTTTCTCTTTTTCTTTGTTTCTCCTTCTCTCTCTTTTCTTGAATTTCTTCATGGGTCAATACCTTCCTATATTTCCTCTTATTCTGACATTGTGATACCATGATTGAAATTTTTTAAAGTATACACAAATGAATGTCAAAAACTTGAAAGTCTTAGTTGTTTTTTCCTCCTTCAGACAAGTAGCATTTTTTAACAAAATTCCTCTTCCTCCTTCAAACAAGTAGAAATTGAACAAATTTCCTCTTCCTCTTTCAAACAAGTAGAAATTGATCCAAAATCCTATTCGTCCTCCAAACTAGTAGCAATTAAACTAAACTCCTCTTCCTCCTTCAAACAGGTAGAAATTGCACAAATTTCTCTTCCTCCTTAAAACAAGTAGCTCAATCAAAAAAAAATTCTCATCCTCCTTTGAAAACAAATAGGAATTCAACAAAATTTCTCTTCTTCCTTCAAACAAATGGAAAATAAATAAAATTCCTAGATTTCTCCTTTGAAAACAAATACCAAATGCACAAAATTTATCTTCCTCCTTCAAACAAATAGCTCAATTAAACACAAAAGTTCATCCTCTTTTGAAAACAAATACGAATTCAAAAAAAATTCTCTTCCTCCTTTGAAAATAAATAGCAATTCAACAAATTTCTCTTCCTCCTTCAAACAAGAAGCAGTTAAATAAAATTCCTCTTCCTCCTTTGAAAACAAGTAGCAATTCAATAAAATTCTTTTGTCACAACATCCCAATGATGCCTCCTTTCAAAATTGAAAAAAATCCCAACTTGAAGAGCTTCAACAAGACAAAAGGTGATAGAAAATAGGGAATATGTTGTAGTTGGCCATACAGAATGATTCTCAGACCCGAGATGCCCCTTTTTTTACAGTAAAATAAAAAAATAACAGTAAAAATAACTTGAGATCCCATTTAATAAACTAGATCTTGATTTATAGAAATCAGGATCCCATTTAATAAATGAGATCTCGATTTATATAAATTGAGATCCCGTTTACTAAATAGGGTCCTGTTCCATTTTCAATGGATTTGCTAATAAACAGGATCCCATTAATTCAATGGGATCTCGTTCCATTTTCAACGGGTGAATTGGAAACGGGATCCCGTTTACTAAGCGAGATCTCGTTTAGTAAACGAGATCTCATTTTTAAAAATTTGATTGTTTTCTTTGTTGATAGGTTCGAGAAAAGGTTTGTGGGTTTGAACCTAGGCCCTAGACCTGGTTTGACTTGCAAGTTGAAGGTCCTAGCAATGTCACAAAAAAATACTGACTTTGGGCATATATCTAAAGGATTTTTTGTACAATTTTTGAATGAAATTAAAATCCATTATAGATTAGACAATGTAGATTCCAAATATGTATTTTTTTTACAATTGGATTATTTTTTTATTTTTCCTTTGATTTCTGATTAAATAGGTCCATAAACTTGAATTATCAAGGTTTTTTAGTATTTTAATAAATTTTTGTCAACATAACATTTTCACGAACGGATTGTACGAAAGCATACTTCAGACAATTCTTTTCAATTTAAAAAAAAAAAAAAATCATAATTTTAGGTCATCTTATGCATGACTTACACGATAATTTTTTGAAACACTAAATATGGACAGTAAAAAATTGACAAAAAAATATATTCAATAAAAAATTACAAAAAAATATGGAAATCATGCTTCAGTGAGTTACAAATATTTTCCCAAAAGGATTTAGAAAAATATGCATCGGTATTATGTCTAGCCTTCTTTGAATAGTGTGAGTTTAAAGCAACATTGTTAGAGTTAATGGATAGTATGTTATTATCTCTCGCGTTGGTTTCATTCCTGACACATGGTCCTTTGTGTCTTGAATTATAGGGTAGTGAGCCCAGTGTGGATTTCTATTCATACTTTGGTTATCATGCTATTCAGACCCCTATGGCATATGTTATGTTAAATCTGTATGATTAAATCATAAGTGCATTTAATTTCACATAACATATTGCATCATATAAGAAATTTTAACAAGAAAAAGAAATGTTAGATTATGGAGACATTTATTGAATATTCTAATATAGATTATTTAATAAATCACATAGCCATCTAACACATAAACATAAAATTCATGCATGCTCATATATAGACGTCAAAAAGTTCTAATACATCTCATCAATAGTACAATGTCACTATGGCCTATGGTTTCTAGATTCATCTAGATGCAGTGTTTGTGCATGTTAAGAGATTCTAGAATGCGACCGAGATCTACTCATGATATCCATCTGTTGCATAGCCTGTAGTGACCCACGTAGCTCACCCTCATGTATCAGTGCCTCTAATCGCTCTCGCTCAGTGCGGTCTTTATCAGCCTAGACCCTCACAACTTCTCTCTGAAGCCACTCGAATTCTAACTAAAAGTGATGCAGAGGTAAGGGGACTCCAAACTAACACAAATTCAATAAAATTTGGAAGACCAAAACTCTAACACTTCAAACAAATTTGATTTTTCTCATAATCTTTCACTATGCTTTTATGAGAGCATCAAATAAGGTATTTTTGACATAAGTTTCAAATAACAACTCCAACCCATGACCTAAAACCTATTTTGGATACCCATTTTTCCATTCTATAACATGTATTACAAGTAGGTGGGATTACTTTGAAAAATATCTCTCAAAAACTTGCTGCTTCGTTGTTCCAAAGGCTCAATTCTACAAACCTATCTTAAGTAAAATAGCGATAAAACAATCAAAGCTCAATGAAATTAGATGAGCAAAATAAAAATATATAATTCAATTATCCATCTAGTAAAATCAACTTGAAATCATAAAAAAATTGTACAGAAACGTACAATGCTCTGAAATAGAAAAAAAACATTGGAATTGTTCAGAAAAAAATAGGGGTTTTATATTCACTTCTCTTCAAAATACAAGCCAACACCGTTGGTCTCACCTTCTCAAGGCACATTCAAATATATTACATCATTTTTCCAACTTCCCTTTGAGTTTCAATGACCAAATAACTTTTTTTTCCCACAATGACCCTTCATATTCTTCATTTTTTCAACTTTGCAATTTGACGACTTTTACGAAGTTGACAACATTTTGCAAGATTTACAACATTTGCAAGATTGATCCCAAATTACACTAAGTACATTGAAAATGGTCTATTATTACCTTATTAAATCACATTTAGACTCAACAACACAAAAAATCAACATTAGACTAAAATTGCACAATTTGACTAGGTGCCCCTGCACCATACTCCCAGAGAAAGAAGAATTCAAATCCCTTTGGAATTGAAGGTAGGAATTCTCTTTATTTTTTCTTCTATCTTCTCACTTTGACTTCCTTAGAAGAGTTCTTTTTTGGCTTGATCTTGAATCTATTTTTATCCTTCCTTAAGGCTGCAATAACACAACTCCTTTTACCCAAACTTTCCGTGCTAGATGTTGCTCTCCTCTTGAGGTCTATAAAATCAACAACCCTTTCCTTTTCTTGGCTAATATAAACTTGACATGGAACCTTTGTCTTGAAATCAGACCACTCAACATCATCTTCACTCATTTGTTTGATCAATACAAAGATATAATAGGTTGCACTTGTTGGTGTTTTAATTTTCCCACTAAGGCTTTGTAATTATCTAAGAGGTTGCCAACCTCTATATTCAAGAATTCATGAAGTTAATGGCCAACTAAAAAGATTCAGTCAAAGAATGAGATCTCCTACACTTTTGGCTCTGTGAAACCAAGGGGGGTTTCCCTGTATGTGTTCATAAAGATGATTCATGCCTCAAGAACACTTCTATACACAGATACATTCCTATAAATGCAACTAGATAGCATCTACCAAGGTTTTGGAAAACCATAGAATAAGAACAACTATCTAGAGTTGGGAAAGCAGATTTAATGTGAGATTTGCATCTCAAGAGAGATAGAATTTTATTTTTTTAATTGTTCAAACTTTGAACCTTCACATTTAGGGCTACCATTCTGTACTTTTAAAAGGATCTTGAATGAACTAGCCAGTGCCTCATTCAACTAGGCAAGAGTCACATAAAATATAACCTTGATATCATTGAACTATCATTATAGTTCCTTACACTATAAGATTTTATAGTATTCAAAACAATACTCCTTAGCAAATCCTAAGCACATTACCATAGACCTGCAACTCCTTTTCAAGAATTTGATTAACTCATTAAGTTAAAGTAGGAAATTGAATCACACATTCAAATATACCATTGACAATGAATGAAGAAACCATTGATAAACATGCATTCACAATCTGTCATACGTACACAAGAGAGAAATTGTATTAATTTTAAAGATTTCTTTCGATATCAATAATTACAAAAAGAATAGTATGCTTATCTTATGCACATACCCAAACTAGAATGAATTCCTAGCTACAACCTTCTAGATACTACAATATATTCCTAATTGTACACCATCTAAACTTCAAGACTCAAAAAATCCAACCCCAACAATGAGCCTTGAAATCTCCTTTATAGATCAGGAGAGCAACAAGCATCAAGCTCAATTTTTCATTTCAAAAATGAATTTCATCCCAACGAAATGAAATTTCAATTATATTTAAAAATTCCTCATCATCAAATGTAACCATACTATGAACAGAGGAATAAAATTGGTTACACCCCTATAACTAGCCGAATAGAACAAAAACCACCGCATCACCCATGCGCACATCCACATCTGACCCGAACTGCAAAAACAACATCAAAAACAAAAAGCATAACCCATGTGACCACATCATCATCTTACACCACGAGCAACCACACAACCCCGATAAAGGTGACCTCTCCTAGTCCTCAATTCAGTATGAAGTGAGACCATTACTTTACCTTTGTTTGCACCAACACCAGACCTAGAAACAACACACAGTGCCACTGAAACAATAGGAGAAGATGTGAGGACCTCCTCATCCACTCCCACTAGCTCAATTAGGGCCACAAGGTAATTATAGTGGTCTGAATCAGTTTCGGACCCCTCACCATTAGAGCTTGCAAAAAGCTCAATAGGTGACCCATAATGTCCAGACCTCTTGTCAACCCTTTCAGGAACTAGCCCAAAAGCACCAGGAAGAGTACTTTTTTCAATTTGTTTCTCCTCCCTCTGCAAATTTGTTGTGCCCATCCTAGTGCTTCTTCGTACCGGGGAAGTAGGAACCACTGACTTACCCATCCAATTCACAAGTTCAAACTCAACAAGGAAAACCAATCACCTACAAATGAACATAAACTCATAAATGCAATGATGCTAATGAGCAATTAGTGAGCATCTATCAAGCAAGCTGGTGCAAGGAACATTAATTTTTCCAATTGCATTTATGAGCAAGCAAGCGATTAGTAGCTGACATTGCCACCACAAAATATCTCCAAGCTCAGAGAAAACGATGTACAACCCATCATGATTATCAGGTGAATACCGCTCGCACACATGGAAATCAGGATGAGATGGAAACTGAAAGACCTATACCATTAATGAATATAACTTGCAGAGTGCAAATAGTCTTCACATGGGTGGATTAAAATTTTGAATTTAGACCATCGTTGTGATAAGGCCCTGGCATGTCAGATGACTCCGATCGAGTCAAAGATCATTGAAAAACCCACATCACCACTTGGAAAACCTGATAGCCAATCACATACCTTGCAGTCAAAGACATGCGGACCAATAGCAGGCCCCATACAACCACCTTGTATCATGGAGCCAAGCAACATGTCACCAGCTCACACAACTCATGACACTTTCAAAAACATTAATTTGATCATGCGAGGATGGAAAGGGATGGTCATAATTAATCCCCATCATTAAACAACCACCGTTAATTTGATATCCATTTTTCACCGCTGGCGCATTGGGATAGGCCCCACCCCACTGTATGTGGCATGTGGTAGCATCTCACATACCTTGCACCATTTTAATGATGTCAGCAAGAAACCTTGTGAGGTATGTGAGGAACGGTCTAGATTTGAACCCCTTGATCCGATGACCTACCAATCTACACATGGAAAAGTTATTTGTAACAATGGAGCTAACTAGGAGTATGGGAAAAGACCCTCAGAGGCATGAAATTTTAGGCCAAAGTCTAAACATTGGGAAAATCCACCTATTTTAGGCAAAATAATATTAAAACTCGAACCTTAAACCCTAAACATTAGACCTCCAGTCACACCAATTTAACACAAAATTATAATGTAAGGGTTTATTTGGTAAAACCAATTTTAACATGGGTAACCAAACCCTAAACCCTAAAAATTAGACCCCCAGTCATAAAAGATGAACAAACATGCCCAAAACTAGGCAAAAGTTTGATAAAATTTTAAAAGTTCCATCAGTGGCTTCGACTAAGGATGTATGCCCCCTTGTGGGAATAGCAAGAACCTAGATCTTTGGGGAATATACCCAACATTCAATCAAATAGGTTCCCTGAAGAATGCTCCAGCATGCTGCCATTAGAAAAAAAATTACTTCCAACTTGGTGGCCCTAGGCCCCCAAACAAGGGAAACTAGAATTTACCCCTGTCAAAAACAAAATTCTCTACTACCTGGAGTAGACTGAATCTGCAAATTTTTCCCCTAAGTGCCCATATGTCATTCAAATAATCAGAATGCCCCAAAGAATCATAATGTTTTCCAATATTTTTGTCCATTCTATCAATCAACAATTTGTATCCCGACACTAACTGCAACTCATGACTACTATGACACCTTACCTTGGGCTGCTCATGGTCATGTTCCATTGAATTCTTATTCATTTGAATTGAGAAACCGAAGCATTCACAATCCATTTGATCTTTGACATCACAAAACTTGGCATCAAAATCAGTTTGCACATCAAACTGAAAACTCTCACATAAAACTTTGTGCGTGTCATGCAAACCATCATTGCATAGAATAAAAGGTGCATATTTTGGGGAATCCTCATCCTAATGGTTACAACACAAGCCTAGTTGCCAAAATTTATGTTAAGATGTCCTAGAACACTTCTTGGTATTATAGAAATGGAATCATAAGTCACATCTTCCTCTAGGAAATGTATGAATACATTCATCTCAGGCTTCTCACAATACATTGCCTCTTGTATCCCATCATCCAACTCCAAATTAAACACCTCAAAATCATGCTCTATTAAACTAACTTCAACAAGGGCAATAGAAAAATAGTTTTCTGCACTAGCCTCCTCATGTTCAACATCACCTGTTGTATGTGTTAATTTATAAGTGAAAATTTCAGCACAAGCTGAAAACTTTTCACTAGCAATATCAATGACACTTTCATTATAAGCTGAAAACTTTTCACCAACAATATCAATGACACTTTCATTCGTGGTCTCAGAAAAGCTAATCTCAAGGGGTGACAATAGGTCCATCTCAGCTTCATAAAAATAGTCAAGAACATCAATAACACCAATACATTCATCAATGTGTTGGTTACCTTCAGTATTGTTCTTTAGATCACAATATTGAACACATACCGCATTTTCTTCAAATTCTTCATCATTTACATAATAAACATGCTCCATTGATAGCACATCTGGAGTATACTCCAAATATTCATCATGTGAAATTTGTCCCCTCACTTGTAATAAAATGAAATCATGAGGCTCTGTATTACCACAAACCTCTAGTAAGGAAAATGTTTCCATATCATCCTCTAAGAGGCAATCATCACTTCTAAATTTGCAATCACTAGACTATAAAAAAACCTCGATAACATGTGTATTGTAATCATGGCATGTAAAAGAACTGGGTGTCTTGCTTAGTTCTCCACCATCTTGCTCTTCAATATTTTGCAGAGTTATCCAAAATTCCTTATCTCTTAATAAGTAACTCATCTTTTTGTCAAAAGCACTAAGATATACAACCAGGCATTCAGCCTCATTTGGTCTTATTTCTTTAGGGATTTCTTTTACATATTTTGAAAACTTGAGATTGAAAAATTGGACTAGCTCATCTTTTCTTATGTGGATTCCCATAAAACCCTTTCTTACCATGCTTGGGTTTACTCTTTCACCAAATTTTTCAATAAAAACCATCACCAATTGATTCCATGAGTTAATAGAACATGTAGACAAATATGAGAACCAATCCCTGGCATCATCCTTCAAGGATTGCACAAAAAGCTTCATGACAACATCCTCATGACTAACTTCATAACCTCCCATCACATCCATAAAATTTTGCAAATGCTTAGAGGAAAATTTTGAACTTTTCCTTGTGAAGACGGGCAAATATTTCCTCACCTTCTTAGGAATATGATTAGGGAAACCCTTAATACCACTATAACTAAATGGAATATACCTTTGAATCAAAAAATCCCCTAGAGGGTTTGGTGAAACTTGTTCCCTTTGCATACTTTTATTTTCCATTTCATAGGGCAACTTTCCTATACCAATTTAATCACTATCAACTTCATATGTGGCTATCAATTACATCATTTACTAATTTAACCATGATTCTAAAATATTGACTAAAATACTTATTCCTTAGGCTTTTTAGAGGCATAATTCAAAATAAACATTCTTATCAGACCATATTACATATTACACTTTAGAAGTATGGAAAGACCAACCACTATTCCTTTCTTAATGCTAAATCATCAAATTAGGAACCATTCATCACCCCTACTTATGAATACTTCTCATAATAAAAATATTGATCTATTTAGATTAATGAGAATACCTAGAAATTAAGAAACACTTGTTAACCTTCTCTCCTCGACTATAAATGTTACAAATTTGAGAATTTTCCTTGTATATCAGCTGGTTCTTTAGATATATTCACCACATCTTTAACAAAGGACTGAATTTCAAATGAATATAAAATTCCTTTTCAAGAACTGATCACATTTTGGGTCTTCATCCACAATAGAGTCACACTCAAATGATTTGTGATTATGCTACTACAATCCTTTCCAAATCCATAACATCTTAACATCCAAACTTGAAGTTTACATCCACCAAACAAATGACTCTGGAAGACCACCACCTACTTCAGTGGTTTCTTTTTCATTAAATTTCTTAGACGTTCTTCCCAATGAAATCATCATTCAGCTAGTGACTTAGGCAAATAAATTAATGCAAAATTGTCGATCCTTAATTACAAACATGCTTATAATGACCCTATAATAGCATAGTCTATAACCAACACTTATGAATTTTTAGTTCCCCAGCAAAGTCACCATTTTATTGGTGTTTTAATTTTCCCACTAAGGCTTTGTAATTATCTAAGAGGTTGCCAATCTCTATATTCAAGAATTCATGAAGTTAATGGCCAACTAAAAAGATTCAGTCAAAGAATGAGATCTCCTACACATTTGGCTCTGTGAAACCAAGGGGGGTGTCCCTGTATGTGTTCATAAAGATGCTTCATGCCTCAAGGACACTTCAATACATAGATACATTCCTATCAATGCAACTAGATAGAATCTACCAGGGTTTTGGAAAACCATAGAATAAGAACAACTATCTAGAGCTAGGAAAGCAAATTTAATGTGAGATTTGCAACTCAAGAGAGATAGAATTTTATTTTTAAAAATTTTCAGACTTTGAAACTTCACATTTAGGGCTACCATTCTATACTTTTAAAAGGATCTTGAATGAACTAGCCAGTGCCTCATTCAACTGGGTGGGAGTCACATAAAACATAACCCGGATATCATTGAACTATCATTATAGTTCCTTACACTATAATATTTTACAGTATTCAAAACAATACTCCTTAGCAAATCCTAAGCACATTTCCACAGATCTGCAACTCCTTTTCAATAATTTGATTAACTCATTAAGGTAAAGTAGGAAAATGAATTAGACATTCAAATACACCATTAACGATGAATGAAGCAACCATTGATAAATGCATTCACAATCTGTCATATGTACACAGGAGAGTAATTGTCTTACCTTTTAATATTTCTTTCGATGTCAGTAATTACAAAAAAGAATAGTATGCTTATCTTATGCACATACCCAACCTAGAATGACTTCCTAGCTACAAACTTCCAAATACTACAATATATTCCTAATTTTACACCGTCTAAACTTCAAGACTCAAAAAATCCAACCCCAACAATGATCCTTGAAATCTCCTTTATAGATTAGGAGAAAAACAAGCATTGAGCTGAATTGTTCATTTCAAAAATGAATTTCATCCCAACCAAATTAAATTTCAATTATATTTCAAAATTCCTCATCATCAAATGTAACCATACTACGAACAAAGGAATAAAAATGGTTACACCCCTATAACCAACCGAATAGAATAAAAACCACCACATCACCCACATGCATGTCCACATCTAACCTGAACCGTAGAAACAACATCAAAACAAAAATCACAACCCCTGTGACCACATCATCATCTTACACCACGAGAAACCACGGGACCCCGATAAAGGTGACCACTCTTGGTCCTCACTTCAGTACAAAGCGAGACCATTAATTTACCTTTGTTTGCACCAACACCAGACCCAGAAACAACACACAGTGCCACCATAGCAATAGGAGAAGCTATGAGGACCTCCTCATCCACTCTCATGAGCTCATTCAGGGCCACAAGGTAATTACAGTAGTCTAAATCATTTTTGGACCCTTCACCATCAGAGCCTGCAAAAAGCTCAATAGGTGACCTGCAACATCTAGACCTCTTGTCAACCCTTTCAGGAACTGCCCTAGAAGCACCAGGAAAAATACTCTATTCAGTTTGTTTCTCCTCTCGCTACAAATTCTTTGTGCCCATCTTGGCGCTTCTTCATACCAAGGAAGCAGGAACCACCAACTTACCCATCCAATTCATAAGTTCAAACTCGGCAAGAAAAACCAATCACATACAAATGAACATAAACTCAAAAATGCAATGATTCTAATGAGTAATTAGCAAGCATTTATCAAGCAAGCCGGTGCAGGGAAATTAATTGCTCTAATTTCATTTACAAGCAAGTGATTGATTGGTGGTTGAAATTTCCATCATAGAATATCTCCAAGCTCATGGAAAATGGCATACAAACCATCACAATTATCAAGTGAATACCACTCGCACGCATGGAAATCAGGATGAGATCCACTAAAAGACCTGTGCCATTAATGAATATAACTTGCAGAGCACAAATTGTCCTCATGTTGGTGGATTAAAATTTTGAATTTAGACTGTCGATGTGATAAGGACCTGGCATGTTGAATGACTCAGATCTAGTCAAAGATCATTGAAAAACCCACATCACCACTTGGAAAACCCAACAGCCAATCACATACCTCCCAGTTAGAGACATGCAAACCAACATCGAGCCTCATCCAACCACCTTGTACCATAGATCCAAGCAACGTGTCACCAACTCGTACACCTCTTGGCACTTTCAAAAACATTAATCTGATTGTGCAAGGCTAGTGAGGGACGGTCATAATTAATCACCGTCATTAAACAACCATCATTGATTTGACATCCATTTGTCACCATTGGCACATCAGGATAGGCCCCACCCCACTGTATGGGTTAGGTGGAAGCATCTCACATACCTCACACCACTTTAATGATGTCAGCAAGAAACCTTGTGAGGTCTGCAAGGAATGGTCTAGATTTGAACCCCTTGATCTACAGCCCACCAATCTGCACATGGAAAAGTTATTTATTATAGTGGGGCCGACTAAGAGTATGGGAAAAGACCCTCAAAGGCATGAAATTTTAGGCCAAAGTCTAAACATTGGGAAAATCCACCCATTTTAGGAAAATATAGTATTAAAACCCAAATGTGGAGAAACAGATGATAGATTGGGTGAAGGGGACTGTAATAGCACAACAGACAAGGCTTAGTCAAATGACTTAATAGATCGGTAACCCCCAATAACAAGTCAACATAAAATTATAACGTAAGGGTTTATTTGGTAAAACCAATTTTAACATGGGTAACAAAACCCTAAACCCTAAACATTAGACCCCCAATCACAAAAGATGAACATGCTGAAAACCAAGCAAAAGTTTGACAAAATTTTAAAAGTTCCACCAACACCCTTGTCTTCCCACTTTGCATGAGAACTAAATCCTTGCCTTGTAACATCATTTATTACAACCTCAACATGTTGTTGCAACAAATTTTAAACGTAAAATGGTAATGTATCAAGCCTAACTATTGTTATAACATTCATATATTTACTCACCTTTTTATCATCCACTTCTTCCTCTTGTCTTTTCTTTTGTTCTTCAATCAAGGACTCCTTAATGTCTAATTTTACTACTCCCACTTGTCTTATTTTTTGAATAATCTTCTTGATAGGCCACATAATCTTCTTCTTGACTGGTAAATGCCAACTTTTCTATTACATCTCAATATTCAATATTTCTTCCATCTTTTCTCAAATTTCCATCATTAGTTCCAAACCTTGCCTCAACTCTTTTATCTCTTGATCAACATCTATTTGGTTTTCCTTATTTCCCTCGATTTCCTCTTTTTCCCTCTCTTTTTCTTTCTTGTTTCTTCTTTTGTGAACCCTCTCTCTCCAAGTATCTCTTCAACACATCCATTATTCTCTCTTTTCCAAGCAAGTCTCTTTCACCTTGCTTCTCTTATTTTTGTGACATCTCACCAAGGTTTCCTCTTTTCTTCACTACCTAGTCTCTTGGCATCCAAGTTCTCTCTTCAACCTGAAAAAAGAAAAAACACACAAACACACAACTTTCCTTTCCTAGAGTATTCTAGCTCTGATACCAAACTGATGCAGAGGCAAAGAAAAAACTAAATGGTTTCCAAAAGATTCAAAGTACATTCTTGTTTTCTCACAAAACTCCCTCAATGACTCTTGGTTTCCAACAAGGTTACAATACACCATTGGTGCACTCAAGGCACAAAACCTCTACTCAATCCATAGACCATGTTAGAAAAAGTTAAAGTGACATTCCCAACCCAATGGTGGCACACAATTACCCAAACTTCTCAAATTCCTTATAACTCCTTACCAACTGGCTTGTAGGCTTCTATGACAGTAAAGTGAGTAATTTAGGCATATCTTTTTATATATGTGGGGAATTCAAAAACCAAAAATAGTTTCAGATACCCTTTAAGGGCTTACACAACATGCTTTGAAATCACTTATGGTTTCTTTGTAACAAGTGTCTCAAAAATGGATTGTCATAGTCTCAATTAGGCCTATTGAGGTTGGTTCGAGAGAGGGTTTATTCGTTTTATATACCCCATGGTTCAAAACTCTTCAAACACTATTCAAAAATGTTAAATGTTACTTGCTTATGCTTCTCAAAGTGTCTCCTACCCTTTTCAAATGGTTTTAATGCAACCCTAGCCCCTATGCATAGTTTCATGCCAAAACAATGAATAAAGTCACCTAGGGCATCACTCAAATTGGTCTAGAATTTATCTCTGACCCCTGCAACTTGTAGAATTCAAAAATCATCTTAACTCAGACCTTTTCACGGGTTTTTATGGATTTTCACTAGTGCAAATTCAATTTATGCAATTTTCTTTGTCACTGCCAACTCTACTCAGAGTTTTAGACCTATCTTGAGAAAAAAGGCAATAAAACACTCAAAACTCAATAAAATTTGATGAGACAAAAACAAACAGAAAGATAATTCAATTCTCCATCTATTAAAATCAACTAGAAATCATAAAACATCCATACAAAAATGTACAATGCTCTGAAACAACCAAAAAAAAGTGGATTTTTTAGAAAAATAAGGGTTTTATATTGAGTTCTCTTCAAAATACAAGCCACCACCCTTGGTCTCACCTTATCAAGTCCAATTTAAACATGTTACATTAGTTTCCCAACTTTCCTTTGAGTTTAAATGACCAAATAACTTCTTTTCCCACAATAACCCTTCATATTCCTCATTTTTGCAACTTTGCAATTTGACAACTTGTGCAAAGTTGACAACATTTTGGAACATTTAAAAAATTTGCAAGATTGACCCCAGATGAAACTAAGTACATTCAAAATGGTCTATTATGACCTTATTACATTAAATTTATACTAGACAACACAAAATCTCAACATTAGACTAAAATTGCACAATTTTACTAAGTGCCCCTACACCAGTAAGACAACCTCTCTATCAGATCTCTGAGCTGCTCGAGCCTCCTATAACTCCACTACCAGTGCTAATACCTAACCCTCAATGTGCTCACCACATTAGTATATTCCAAAATATTCTGCCCTAAACCTCACATAAGGCTCGAACAAGTCCATGTACTCTACTACAAATGGTGGGGGCATGAACTCTATGGATGTAGCCTCATCTATCATAAGGGGTGGCACCATTATTGTAGCTACAAGGGCCCATGCCTTTAATAGAGTACAATGTAGCATGCTATGCATCTCCCTATAGGTGAACTAACCCAAGTCATAGTATAAATATGCTAGTATGCTCCAACCACAAGTGTAGGCCATCCAATAGTGCTCCATGTCTCTAATCATGTGTAGTAATCCCCCTTCCAGATTTCCTCCATGAACATCGAGGACTAGTGCTAGTGCTATTGTTAAGATCATGATGCATCTCAATAGTGGTGAATGTGCATGTAGCAGCCAATAAAGTTCAATGTGTGCTCCCATGATCCTATGAAGGACTAGTTTTCCTAGGAAATACTTGGTGTCTAGCCAAATCTCCTAAAAAATATTTCCCTATGCTATAAATACCCTCTCTCCTTGAATGGGAACCCATAGTATATGGTGCAAATCCTCCAGGGTGACTATCATCTCCTTTGTCAGTAGGTGGAAGGTGCAGGTGTCTGCATCCCATCTCTTTGCTAGTGCCATCAACATGGCATCATGATATCACATGGTCGATGCAAGATAGGCCTAGTAAAAACCCATCTCCTATAGGATCTACACATCCTCCTCAGGTAGTTAATCGATGAGATCTCAAAGTTGGCTAAAAATTCAGCTGCCCAGATGTTGGCATGACTAGGGTGTAGCCTGTCATAAAAAAAATGTAAAATGTTAGCTAAAACCTCTTAAAATCTCAAATTTATGATTTAATGGTCAATAAGTGTGCTAAATTTTCTCTAGGACATCTTCATTAAGAATTCTAGACACTTTATTCCTTAATTGGGTCACTTTGCAACAAAGTGGGACACGTTGTGACAATCTAAAAAACTGAAAGAAAAGCCTTCCCTAACCTATAATTTTCCTTAAAAATTTCATAAAAAAATTAAATTGAAGTACAAATAAGGTGAAATCGACATAAAATATGTTGTATCTCACCCTGTATGACCGCCTCTCATAGAATCTCAATTTACGGATGAAGGATGGACGTCTACTCAACATGGTGGCTCACTCTACTCCTCGCTTACTCTACAAAAGGTAAAAAGATGAAATGAATGTTATTTACTCTCTCTTTCACCTTTTATACATGCACTTTCAGGTTATTTTGGTTAAAATGAAAAGGTATTTTCTTTAATCACATTCACATATTTCGAGTTAGCGAGCTCCTGTTCTCATCAAATGTCTATCATCACATGTCATGGTACTTGGAAATTCCCTATGATAGACTTGTCTAATTAGATGTGGTGGACATGCTACCTTGATTCCACCTCCGTAAAGTAAGTGAAATCAAGGGGGAACATACATCTACCCTCAAATGTAATTTTCTAGGCATGTTAGATAAGAGGATTATATTTGAGCTTCTAAAAAATCTATGATGTAGAATGCGAGTCCTAACATTATGGTTTTGCAGGGAACTATAGTGGGGGCTTCATTCTCCCTAATTAATTCATATGAGTATCCTTTTATAAAGTTACTTATTGTACTTTAGCTTGCATATGCATGTAGTGTCATATGGGCACTAAAGTGGGGGCTAACTATAGTGTATTAAAATGTGTACCTTGGCATTTTCACACTTAATTTGGACCTATTTTAGCATCCCTTACATTAATTCCCCTTTAGATCACTTATTATGGGCCCCTAAGACCCCTTTTTGTGCATCTCAAGGCCTATTTTTACCCTTAAACCAGACCAAAACCCTTAAACAATCATCAATATTGGCAACCCATCTTTTGAAATGACAATTTGAGCCTGGTGGGACCAAGACACCATTGGTGGCATCTTAGTCCCACCTAGTGGGACCAAGATGCCACCTAGAGTGTCTTAGTCCCGAGGGCTTTGTTTTGGGGGTTTGAAAGTGGGAAATGAAAATATTTGAATTATTATGACCTTTTGTCAACATTTGAGATCATTTTTTTTGGGTATTAGTTAGGAATTCCTATAAAAGAAATATTCTCACTCATTTTTCACCTAAAGAAGAAATAAATAGCTAAGTAAGTGAGCAAGGAAGTTTAAGGTAGTTTTAGAGCTTTGGAATAGCCTTCTATTATGTTTTTTTAGGTTTTTCAAGTCTTTCCAAATCAAGATCTAACATTGCCAAAGATTAGGGATGAATGCCTACTGTGGATCATGAGAGATTATAGGTTGGATATGCAACTAGACATTTATCAAAGCCTGAGGACTTGTTTCTTGATTGATTCCATCTTCCATTATTGTTCCATTTTCTGCCTAAGCAAGGTATATTTCATATTATGACTTGTTAGGGTGATTAGATATCTCCTTTATAGGTCATTTCCATTTGCATCTTAGGAATATTATTCTAATACATTTGAATAGGGTTTCTTCACATCATAGCTTGCATAATTTTGACACGCTTAAGATTAGGGCACACACATTTCCATTTTCAGATTCATGCTTTTCCATCAAGCTTTAATTACCAAATACTCAAGGAGTTTATAAAGGTTATTTTATTTTATGACCCATCTAATGGGAACTTATTTTATTTTTAAATACATGTACTCTTAGACAATTCAATAGATGTGACAACCTTTCATAGTTAGAATAATGTTGCAAGAAATTAGTTTACATAATTTTGGACAACAATTAGTGGATGTTGAATATTCTTTATAGGATAATTTTTTTTTTTTAAATTGTGAGCTAATCATCAAAAAGTTAGTGTTTATGCATTCATTAGAGAATTTAAACATAATATTGTACCCAAATATTTCAAACACTCTCAATATGCTTGATACCTTGATGGTCAATTTTGTATGTATGTAAGA
Organism: Sequoiadendron giganteum; assembly: GCA_007115665.2. Taxonomy (NCBI): domain Eukaryota; kingdom Viridiplantae; phylum Streptophyta; class Pinopsida; order Cupressales; family Cupressaceae; genus Sequoiadendron; species Sequoiadendron giganteum. The sequence continues at coordinate 843,945,432 of CM021102.1, forward strand.
ACACATTTCCTATTGGAACTACATTGTTAGTTGTTGATTTTGTAGAAAACTATAGTCTTGCTCCATAAGAGGAAATTCAATACCATTACTATGATTAAGTTCTAGTAGCCATGTTTGTTCATATTTTACATAGACATGCAAATTATAGTATAAAATATAATAGAATTTTTTTGATAGAGTACCATTTTTATGTGAGTGATAATCAATTACACTCATCAGAGTTTGTTCACTATTATTTTAATATGTTTTATAAAAATTTGAAAGAAAGAGAAATACAAATGAGAGAACATCTCATATGGTTGGATAATTGTACAAGACAATTCAAGAATGCTAAAATGTTTTATTGGTTATCTAAATCTCACAAGGACAATAATATTCAACATATGTGGAGTTTTTTTAAGCTATACATGGTAAATGAGAACATGATGGAGGAGGTGCATGTGAGAAAAGATGTATTGATAGAGAGAAACTAAAATTTTAGGATGCAAAAAAAATTAGAGATGCATGTGCAATTGTAGATTAGTGCAATACAAAATTATCTATAAGAACAATTGAGAACTCAATAATTCAACACATCTTTTGGTTAGTTGAAGAAGAAATATTTTTACTCAACATATGACTATGAAATAATTAATAGATCAAAAAAATGGCATTTTTTTTTAGTAGTTTGAATACAAACATGTGGACAATATTGACAAGGGATCCTGCATGTTTTTGTTAATTTTGTGTTGTAGGTGATTGGGAAGAGTGTGAAAATATAGAGTGGGTTAAAGAATGGTAAAAAGGAGCCTTAACACCTACATCAACACATGATAAACATAAAAAAATAATTGAAGAAGATAATCAAGAGTTTGCATTAGATGATTATGATCATGTTTCAGACCTTGTTCAATAAGGTATTAAATTAAATTAAATTTATTTATTACATTGTTTTTGTAATATAAATAATTTTATATGTATGCATATTTATATGTGAGTTATGTGTCACTCTTTATTGAACTAAATATTTTTTTTAGGACATGTGTATGTTGTTTTTGCACCCGAGGGGAATGAAGAGGAGATATAGTATTGGTTGGTTAGATGTGTTGAGAGAAAGCATAAGCTGGTATATCCTAGAGTGAATGATGAAAAATTTAAGTATCAAAATAGTTTTGTGGTTGTTGTTGTTGGAACCTAGATACAAAAATATCTAATAATAAAGAATGGTTTGCCTACACTTGAAGACAATAAAATACACAAGAAGATTATACATTACTCACATTTGATTTTGGAAACCAATATAAAACTAGCTAGATATCAAGAGAGACCTACTAGTAAAGTGTTATGGGAAATTTCAATGGATGAGCATGAGACAAACATAGATTAATTACAAAAAAAAGAGAGGATGTAGATGGTAAAATAGAATAAATAAATATAGATAAAAAATATAGTTATATATATTTTATTGATAGTCTATATATAGTTAAAAAATTATCACATAACTTAGATTCAAGGCTCATGTGTATCTCCCCTTAATCTATCTTGTTTTGTTAGTCTTACATCATTTTCTAATTATAGTTAAATCATTTTTTGTTTTACGTCTCCCAAAACTAGATGCAATACAAAAAAGAGAGGATGCATATGTTACAATATAATTTGAATTAATAGACATAACTATATAGTTATATACATTTAATTGATAGTCAAAATATAAAGCTAAATAATTCATTATCATTTTATAAAAAAATAAGAATTGATTGCATATCACCTTAAGTCATATCCTCTTAGGTCCCCTTAAGTCATACTTCATTATACACCCTATTAAATCATCACATATTTATGTAACTAATAAATTTATTACATGACACATAATTCAAGTAAAGTCTCTTTTATCTCCCCTTAATCTATCCTCGTATGACCCCTTAACTCATTGTCTTAGCTACCATTAATCTATACTCTTGCACCCCCTCAAGTCATTATCTTAACTCCCCTTAAGTCATTTTATTAACTCCCCTTAAGACATCCTCTTATGACCCCTTTATTCATCCTCTTAGATAGCCTATATCTATCCTCTTGAATTTCCTTAAGTCATTATGTTAACTCCCCCTTTGCGCCATCCTCTTAGGACCCCTTAAGTCATCCTCTTAGCTACCGTAAATTCATCCTCTTGCATCTCCTTAAGTCATTATCTTAACTCCCCATAAACCATCCTCTTAGGACCCCTTAATTCATTCTCTTAGCTACCCTAAATCCATCATCTTATTGTTGAACATAGGTTATCTATGATATCATAATGATGTCAAAGCTTGCTAATAGTTGTTATGAAAGGGTGTCAAGGTTGTCAAAGATGAAAGAGATTATAGGAGTAATAGAATTATCATTTGAATTAATTTTCTAGAAGCATGTTGTTCACCAATGTGTAGACTATCTAATAATTCATATCCTATATCAAGTAATATACATTAAGCTTTGATGAATTGTGACTCCCTTAAGATAGGCAGTGTGCTTATTATACCATTTCAAGTATGCAAAAAATATGCATGTGGTCATTTCAATTTCTATGCAAGGATATCTTTTAGAGAGAGATTTCTAAATATGGTAAGTATTTTATGCTGAAATGCAGTATTACTCTCCAATTTGGAAGGAGAGTACGTTTACAATTATTTTATTAGTTTCCTATATTTTCAAAGAATATGTTTAGTGTGAAAGAATTTTGAAGTGTCAAAAGGTTTATCATGTTGTCCGAAGTTCAAGGCATGTGTGGTAATGGCTAGTCACATGCAAAATTCAAATCTTACATGTAGAGTAAGGATAAGGCCTCCCTAAGGATCCTTTGTGGTACACAACATCAAGTTCTTTTGGTGGAAATAAATTTATGTTTAGACCATCGTATTACACATTTCATGTAAATTGAATTGAGGTCCACCCTATGTTGTCCTAGCTATTTGTGAATCCCTAGCTGATATGGAAGAGGGTTAATGTAATTTCATGTATATATTTCAAATCCTTAGATGCATTACAAGTGTATGGGTCAATGATCTTTCAGTTGTATTGGTTATGATCAAGTAAAGTGATTTTGCATACAAAACCTTGAAGAAAAGAGGGTGCGCTAGTATCAAAAGATCATTCTCGATGTGGAAAAGTTTCAGTTGTGACTCTAGTACATATTAGAGTTATATTTTAGATCCACTAGCTTTATCTCTATATTTTGATAGGACTAGTATTCTACCTATTGTATTTTTCTGGTAGGTTTTGGTGTTTCTTTCCAAAAGGGATTGTTGACTCTAATAGGTTGGTGCCTATAGATTCAATATGGGATTGGTATCTCTAGTAGTTTAGTGCCTACATCATATTGTAATCTCACTTTTTATATTTTTACATCATGACGTTGCATTTGGTTAGTAGATCCAAGTAGCTAATCTCATTGTAGTTTTCCCATCTTGGGGTTCTACATTGTTGTATGTTGTGGTTGTGTTGCTGATATGTGGTTGCCATTGATGTCAACACTATTAGAATTAATGTCTTTAAGGCTATATATGTCGAGGATATTGAGAGAATTGCAATAAATATGTTGTAGGTTGTCTAAGAAGCTGTGAAGTTGAGTGTGATGAAAAGTTAAATATGTTGGTGATCAGAAGTTGTGGATTAAACGGTGTTTTTTTTAGGCTATCTATTTTATCTACCATAAGTTTCAGAGGTGCACTTAAAGATTTGAGCAAGTTATGAGTTTTTGTGTTCCTACAGTTATTTTGTTACTGTAGCTAGTGTTTCTAGAAGAAGATAATGTAATTTTGGTAATTTGAGTCCTTTCCTATGCTCTTTTGATGTTTGTCGATGTTTCTAGTTTGTGTTCTATCTGTGTTGCATGTCTGCATTGATCGTAGTGCTCGTGATCCGAGATTTTCTCTTGTTTGTTCATGTTTTTCATGTTCATGGTTGACGAGTGTTTGAAGTGTGTTGTGGATCTCTGTGGAATAATTTTTGAAGGTGTTTCATGTTTGAGTATGCTTTTTTGGGTCTCTATTGTGTTGTGGCCGACTTTGGTTAGTGTACATTGAGAATTTTTTATGAATTGAGTCGATAATTTATGTTCATTTTATTATTTTGTTGATTTCGACATGAAGCAATGCAATTTCTTGTTGCAGATATATATAAGCAATTTTCTATCTCATTTGAAACATGTGTGATGCGAAGTATGCAAGTGCAATGTGCAAATAAAGATTAGATCATTCAAAAGTAGAGTAGAGTGTGAAGAAGTGTTCATGAGCCTAACCGGAACTATAATCAGGCATTAGCAGATGCTACTTTCTCAGTTCAAATTCTTGAGATGGTTTTAATATGAATATTTATGTAAGATAGTGTGTCTTCCTTTGTATTTGAGTAGTGAGCACTAGGTAGTGTGCCTGAATGCAAGTGCATTCCTCATTTGTTCATCTTATACTTCTAACAGGGTATAACTTCTGGATTAACCTCCACTATGGTTTTTCCCCTAATAGGGTTTCCATGCAAAAAATATTGGTTTTATGAGTGTTCCTAATGTGTTGTTGATTTATGCTTTCATGATTGTTAATCAGATTTGAGAATAAGGGTTAATAAGGTTATTAAGGTTGAAATTTTGTGACAACTCATTCCCCCCCCCTCTTAGTTGTATGCCCTTGTGTTGCCAACAATTCGTATCAAAGCTAAGTTCCTTGGAATAAGTTTAACAACTTCAGGTGATTTGGGATGGTGACATATAAGAAGGATAGTCTAAGATTTGATGGAAAAACTATTCTCTATGGAAGACTCGAATGGAGTGTCATCTGAGATGCATTGGTGAATCTTACTGGAACATTACATGTACTAGGTATGTTATTCCTCAGAATGGTTCTACTACTGCTGAGATCAGGGATGCTAAATACAATATTAGGGCTAAGGAATAATTTTTGAGTGCTTTGACTGATTTCGAGATGACAAATACTATGGAGCTAAAGACTATTTATGAGATCTAGAAAAAATTGGAAACCTTGTATGAAGGTGATGCTAATGTGAAGATTGCTAAGTTGCAGAGTCTAAAAGGATTATATGAATTGTTGAAAATGGGTGATGATGAGAATATTACTAGTTTCATGCAAAGAGTGAATGAACTTGTGTGTGGCATCGAATGTGCTGGTGGATAGTTGGATTGATCAAAGATTGTTGCTAAAGTGCTTATATCCTTTCCCCCTACATACAAAGTGAAAGCTACAACTATTGATGAGCTTAGGACTGGGACAAATGTAACAAGAGATATGTTTTTTGGTAAACTTACTACTTTTGAGTTGAGTGAATTCAATGACGCCCTTCCTAAGATAGAATTTGCATTCAAGCTCACTACCTCTAGAAGAGAGAAGTAGAGATATGATCCAGGTGAAAGTTCTTCTAGAAAGGTATTTGGGTATGAGGAAGAATTGGGATAGATTGAAGAAGAAGAAAGAGAAATGAATGATCTTGAAGCACTTATTATCAAAAGAGAAGCCAGAGGAGAAGGTAAGTATAAAGGTAAATTTCCTATTAAATGTTTCTCTTGCAATAAGATAGGTCATTTTGCATCAAGGTGTCCAGAAAGAGCTCCTAATTCAAACACCTACAAGTCTAAATTTCAAAAGAAGTGTTATTATGTTGTTGATGAAGGTGTGATAGATGATGAACCTGATAAAGGGAATGCAAGTGAAGATGAGTTTTTGTTTATTGCTATCAAGGAAAGTAATCATGTGTCTATTGAATCTGCCAGTTGTTCAAATGTTGAGAAAGCCCTAGATACTCGAGTTGAAGAGAAGGATGAATGGGTAATTGATAGTGGATTCTCACATCATATGACAAGTGATAAAAGAAAATTTGCAAGCCTGGAAAATTATGATGGTGGTGTTGTAATATTTGGTGATAACACTGGTGGTATAATCTGTGGCAGAGGATGTATTTCTTTTGAGGGTAAGCATAACACTGATGATGTTATTTATGTTGAATGTTTGAAGCATAATCTTCTAAGTGTCAGATAGATGGTTGATAAGGGATATAATCTTCAATTCAAGGATGGAAAGTGTAGAATATTAGGAAGTTCTAGAAATGTGATTTCTTCAGGTACAAAAACAAAAGGTAACATTTTTCATCTAAATGTTGTTAGTCAAAGTTGTATGATTGTTAAAGTTGATGAAAATGTAAATTTTGACAGTATTTTCAAGATAAGTTATACTTAGGTAGTGAGAGATCTTCCTAAGTTGGTAAAACCTACTAATGTAATATGCAAGGAATGTTAGTTGGGGAAGCAAACTAGAATTTCATTCAAAAGCAAACAACATTGTTCAAAGGGAATATTGGAGCTTGTGTATACCTACTTGTGTGGTCCTAATAGAATTATAATTCTACAAGGAGATAGGTATTTCATGTTACTTATTGATGAATATTCTAGATTGATGTGGGTTTGTTTCTTAAGGGAGAAATTTGAAGCCGAAGTTCAATATTTTCAAAGCTAAAGTTGAGATAGAGACAGGTCTGAAGATTAAGTGTTTGATATTAGATAGAGGTGGTTAATTCACATCCAGTGAATTTAATTCTTTCTGTGAAGTGCATGGGATAAAGAGATAAATATCTACACCACTGACCCCTCAACAAAATGGAGTTGTGGAAAGGAAGAAAAAAAAAATTCTAGATGCTGCTAGAACTATGATGCTGGAAGAAAATGTTGCTCATATCTATTGGAGACAAGTTGTGAGTACTATTGTTTATACTCTCAACCAGGTACAAATCATAAGTGATATTAGTAAGACTGAATTTGAGATATGGATTGATCATAAGACTACTATTAGGTATTTCAAAATCTTTTGGAGAAAATGTATATTTGAAGAGAGGAAGATAGAGGAAATTTTTATGTTAGGAGTGATGAAGGAATATTTCTTGGTTATTCTACTAAGAGCAAGGCCTACTAGTGCTACAATAAGAGATTGAAGAAAATGGTTGAAAGTGCAAATGTTAAGGTTGATGAATACATTGCCAAACCATCCAGAACCTATGGATATGATTTTGATAATTAGAATGACGATAAAAACAAAGTTCAGACTTCAAATCAAGTTTAAACCATTCCGGTGAATCAAGAAAATTAAGAGAAGGAAGAAACAAGTGAAATTGTAGAAGAGAGATCACAAGAGCTAGAAATTCAATAACATTCTAAGATTCCAAGGTATGTGAGATTAAATCATTCAAAAAATTAGATTATTGGTGATAAGAACAAAGGTGTCCAGACTAGGAGAAGAATTGCAAAAGAATATTTCTTTATATCAAAAACTAAGACAAGTAATGTCAATGAAGCATGCAAAGATGAGCATTGGATTGAAGCAACGAAAGAAGAATTACAACAAATTAAGAAGAATGATACATGGAATCTTGTTCCTAGACTTAAGGACAAAAATGTAACTGGAACTAAATGGGTCTTTAGAAACAAGCTAAATGAAAAAGGCGAAGATATCATAAAAAAATCAAGACTGGTATGTAAAGGATATTCACAAATGGAAGGAATTTACTTTGAGGAAAATTTTTCTCATGTTGCTAGAATTGAAGTTGTGAGACTATTTCTTGCTTATGCTTCTTACAAAACTACAAAGTCTATTAGATGGATGTCAAGTCAGCTTTTCTAAATGGTGAACTGAACGAAGAGGTGTATATTGAACAACCTAATGGATTTCAATTGACTGATCAAGGAGATATGGTTTTTTGATTGAAGAAAGAATTGTATGGACTCAAGAAAGCCCCTAGAGCTTGGTATGCTAGATTGGAAAAGTATCTGCTAAAGCTTGGATTTAACAAAGGTACCACTGATAGTAATTTATATTTCAAGATTGATGATGATAAATATTTGATTGTAGAAGTTTTTGTTGATGTATCATTTTTGGAGGAGATGATGGTTTGTGAATGAATTTATTTAATGAGATGCAAAATGAGTTTGAGATGTCAATGATTGGAGAGATGAAATTTCTTTTGGGATTGCAAATTACTCAATTAGATAAAGGGATTTTTATATCTCAATCCAAGTATGTGAGAGAACTATTGAAGAAGTTTGGTATGGAAGACTCAAAGCTAGTTGTTACACCCATGGTGCCTGGATACAAATTGACTACTGATGATGAATCCCTGATTGCAAATCAAACTAGATATAGATCAATGATTGGTGGATTGTTGTATTTGACTCAAACTAGACCTAATATCATGAATATTGTGTGTATTGTTGCAAGATTTCAAGTTGATCCTAAGGAATCTCATATGACTGATGTGAAGAGAATTTTTAGATACTTGAAGGGAATAGTTGTTTTTTTCCTATGGTATCCTAAAAATGATGATCTTAATTTAAGTGCCTTTACTGATGCTGATTGGGCTGGAGATGTGAATGACAAAAAAGTACTAGTGGTGGTGCATTTTTCTTTGGAAAAAAGTTAATTTCATGGTTAAGAAAAAATTAGAATGCCATTTCTTTGTCTACTACAGAGGCATAATACATTGTTTTTGCTAACAATTGTACTCAAGTAATATGGATGAAGTAGATTTTGAAAGATATCAGAGTTGTGTATGATGAGCCTATTTCTATATTCTATGATAATTGAAGTGTCATTAACATTTCTAAGAATTTGGTGTTGCATTCAAAGACCAAGCATATATCTATCAAATATCACTTTTTGAGAGACAAGGTGAGTGATAAGGAAGTCAAACTAGAGTATGTGCCTACTAAAGAAAAAATTGCAAACATCTTTACTAAGCCTTTTCCTAAGGATAATTTTGAGTATCTCAGAGGGAAGTTACGAGTGATTTTACCTCCTAATCAGAACTAAGATGTAATTCTTTGCATTAGTTCGTGCATTTACAATCATATTTTGTTTTAGATTAATGTTTTGGTGGTTGCTACTCAGGGGGAGTAGTTAGATGATTCAGAGATGTGGTTCAAATCTTGTATGTACCTTTACATTGATTTCAAATGAGGAGAAGAGTAATGTGAAAAAAACTTGAAGAAAAAAGAGGGAGAAGAGTCATGTGGAGAAAGTATGAAAATAGGAGAAGAGCCATGAGAAAAGAAGAAAGTTAGTTGCATTGATGGTGTTCTTTTTAACATCATGTGTTTCCATCAATTCCAAAGGTAGAGATTGTTGGATGTTGTGGTTGTGTTGTTGATATGTGGTGATCATTGATGTCAACACTATTAGCATTAATGTCTTTAAGGTTGTATATGTCGAGGATATTGAGAAAATTGTAATAAATACATTGAAGGTTGTTTAAGAAGCTATGAAGTTCAATGTGATGAAAATTTTAGTATGTTGGTGATAAGAATTTATGGATTAAAGGGTTTTTTGTTGAGCCTATCTAGTTTATCTGCCATAAGTTTCAGAGGCGCACATGAATATTTGAGCAAGTTATGAGTTTTTGTGTTCCTATAGTTATTCTGTTACTGTAGCTAGTGTTTCTGGAAGAAGATAATGTAATTCTGGTAATTTGAGTCATTGTGTATGCTCCTATGATGTTTGTTGATATTTCTAGTTCATTCTCTATCTGTGTTGCATGTTTGCATTGATCGTAGTGCTCGAAATCCAAGTTTTTCTCTTGCGTGTTCATGTTTTTCATGTTCATGGCTGATAGGTGTTTGAAGTGTGTTGTGGATCTCTATGGAATAATGTTTGAAGGTGTTAAATGTTTGAGGATTTTTTTTTTTGTCTCTATTGTGTTGTGGCCAACTTCGGTTGGTACACATTGAGAATTGTTCATGAATTGAGCCAACATTTTGTATTCATTTTATTATTTTGTTGATGTTGACATGAAGCAATGTAATTGCTTGTTGTGGATATATATAAGCGATTGTTTATATCATTTGAACAATGTGTGATGTGAAGTATGCAAGTGCTATGTGTGAATAAAGATCAGATCATTCTAAAGCATAGAAGAGTGTGAAGAAGAGTGAAGAAGTGTGAAGAAGTGTTCATGAGCCTAACCGGAACTGTAATTAGGTATTAGCAGATGTTACTTTCTCAGTTCAAAATTTTCAAATGGTTTTAATCTGAATATTTATGTAAGACAATGTGTCTTCCTTTGTATTTGAGCAATGAGCTCTAGGTAGTGTGTCTAAATGCAAGTGCATTCCTCATTTATTCATCTTATACTTCTAACATGGTTTAACTTGTGGATTAACCTCCACCGTAGTTTTTCCCCTAACAAGGTTTCCATGCAAAAATCTTGGGTTATGTGTGTTCCTAATGTGTTGTTGATTTATGCTTTCATGGTTGTTAATCAGATCTAACAATAAGGGTTAATAAGGTTAATAAGGTTGAAATTCTGTGACAACTGATTCACCCCCCTCTTAGTTGTCTGCCCTTACGTTTCCAACATACATATATTTTGTGTTACATAGTATTGTGTGATCTTTATGTTAAAAAACTATATAACTATATAGAAAAAGTGAAGGATTCTAGAATTGTTTAGATCTACTAATTTACCCCTATTAGTAGATTGTGTGCCTTTCATTTAGTATCAAAGCTAATTTTCTTTGAAAAAGATTAAAAACTTAAGGTAGATCCAATATTTCATAGGAAATTTCATTTGGAAACAAAGTACTAATCTTTGATGGATCCAATTTTACATTTTGGAAAGTTACGATGGAGTCCTATTTAATGGCATTAGGAATGGAAATGTGGATATCAATAGTATAAGGATATGAGACCCTTGATAACCTTCCTCCTATGGATTAGGCTAGAAAGAGAGATCTTGAACTCAATACTAAGGTAAGGAATACTATTTTATGTTGTCTCACTAACTCTGAATTTATGAAAGTGATATAAAGCAAAATAGAAAAGCACATATGGGACAAATTGGAAAAAAATCTATGAAGGTTATGACAAAGTCAAAGAGGCAATGTTGTAGACTTACATAGCTTAGTTTGAAGGTTTGAAGACTAGAGAAGATGAAAAAATTGCTACATTCATGCTTAGAGTTGATGAATTTTTCTGCCATATCTGAGGTCTTGGTGAGATCTTGAAAGAGAATATTTTTGTGAAGAAGGTACTCAGATCTCCCCCCTGAAGGTTTGATCTGAAAATATCTACTATTGAAGAAGCTAAGGATCTAAAATATTTAAGATTGATTCAATTGCATGGAACATTAAATGCATTTGAGATGAGATTTGAAAGTGAAGATTCTATAAGGAAAGAGGCTTCTTTTAGATCATCTATGAAGCAAGTTGATCAAGATTTTAATTTTGGATCAAATTTCGAGGAATTTTTTTTTGTTAGGAAGCTAGAAAGAAGCTTTAGTAAGTACAAAGGAAAAATACCTTTCAAGTGTTTTAATTGTGGATAATTAGGAAATTTTATAGCTAAGTGTCCTCATAAGAATACTAAAAATGTTGAGTGAAATAATCAAAAGAATACTTTTTAGAGAAATTTTAGAGTTCAAAGGAAAAATAGGATTTTATACACTAATGAGGAAGAAGAAGAGTGTTCCATTGAAGAAGAAGATGAAGATGTACCCAAAGATGAAAAATAAAGGGATGTGTTCATGGCCTTTGAAACTGTTGAAGAATATGTTGAAATGGTTTCTAGAAAAAATGAAGATGTAGATCTTATGGAGGAATTGATGTGTGTTGGAAAAGAAATCAAAATTTCTAAGAACATAATTATAGAAGAAGTGAGAGCTAAAGAAAAAATATCAAAATAATTGAAGAATGAAAAAACATTGATTATTGATCTGAAGATCCATATTGAAGAACAAAAAAGAGTTGAATAAATTATGATAGAAAAGTTGCTATCAAGAGATAAATATTGTGAGAAGTTGGAAGAAAAAATATTGACAGTAAGAAAATATCTTGAGAAGATGAATCAACAACTATAGATAAATTTTGGTACTTCATGAATCCTTAGATCGGATTTTGGAAAGTTAGAGAGCTCCACATATCAAAATTGGAATAGGTTTTGATTATAAGAAGAAAGAGATTGAGCAATCTTAGAATACTACTAAGACAAGTCTGAAAGTGATGGACTTTAGAAGTTCAAAATTTGATAGAACCATGACAATTGATGAAAGCATGAAACACAATAATGGATTTATTCAAGTGCAGAACAAGAGAAGAAGCTTTAGAACACAAGGATACAATACCAGGTTAAATTTTCCTTTCTCTAGTTATTATTTTAACTGAAATAGTTTTTTTCGTAAGGTTGTGGACTATAGAAGAACTTTGGTAAGAAGAAACAATTTTTTTATTAATAATATATTTGCACCTCTATAGAATTTTGATATCATTTGTTTAAAATGCAACAACTTTAGACACATTGCAAGGAACAATAGAAAGAATTTTGTGATTCCTCCTTTTCTGGAAAATGGAAGAAAAGGATTAGAAGGAAGAAATCAGAATTTAGTAAAGGTTTGGGAGAAGGTTCATAAAGATAAGAAGTATGAAGAATCAATGATTGCTCAAACTGCACTATATTCTTAGAAGGAGAAGAACATGAGGATCATAGAAAGTAGTTGCTCTGGCCAAATGACTAGATATAAGAATAAGTTCATGAATCTAAATAATTTTGAAGGTGGTTTAGTAACCCTTGGAAATAATTAAATTTCTAAAAATATTTGGTAAGGGTTCATTAGGTCTTGATGGTGGTAAAACAAATACATGTGATGTTTTATATGTTCAATGTTTAAAGAATAATTTGTAAGTGTCAATCAAATGTGCAACAAAGGCTACAAGTTATATTTTAGTGCTAAAGGTTGTGAAATTAAGGAATCAAGTATAGGTAAACTTATTGTAAAAGGAAGCAAAACATACATTGATCTTTATCATCTTAGTGGGCTAAATGGAGCAAGTTGTCTCACTATGTAAAAAAGATGAAAGCTCACTTTGGAACACAAGGTTAGGACATATGAATTTTGATGATATTGTAAGAAATAGTTCAAAAATATTGGTTTGAGATATTCCAAAGATTAAGAATCCTCAATCAATCAGCTACAAGCCATGCCATGAAGGGAAGTAGACAAGAAGTAGATATCTTGGTAAGGAGTATTCCACATCAAAACCACTATATCTAGTTCATACAAAACTATGCGGACCAATGAGGAATAAAGTTCACAAGTAGACATGTATTTTATGATGCTCATTGACAATTACACTAGGATGACTTGGATAACATTTTTGAAAGAAAATTTAGAAGCATTTGAGAAGTTTAGGGAATTTAAGGAATTAGTAGAAAATGAAACTGAAAGGACAATGAAGGTTTTGAGATCAAATAGTGGTGGATAATTCACTGTTGAGAAGTATAATAGATTCTATGAAGAACATGGGATCTGAAGGCAGTTCTTTGCTCTTAGAACTTTCAACAAAATGAAGTTGCGGAAAGAAAGAACTGAACTATATAAGAGATGACAAGAACTATTCTATGTCAAGAAAATCTATCAGATATGTATTAGAGAGAAGCTACACAAACTTCTATATATATTTTGAATAGAGTTCAAATCAGGTGGAAGACTGAGAGGACTCCATATGAACAATGGAGAGGAAGATCAACATCTATAAGACACCTCATAATATATGGGAGAAAGTGCTACAAAGATGAAGAAAAATTGGGTAAGTTTGATTCTAAATCAGATGAAGGCATTTTCCTTAGTTATTCTTTAAGAAGTAAAGCCTTCATATGTTACAAAAAAATATTGAAGAGGATAGTTGAAATTGAAAATGTGAGAGTTGATGAGACTATTCAGTCTACTAGTATTCTAGAAGGAAAATATGATATAGAATCAATTCACAATAGCATTGAAGATTCAAAAGAAGTTGCTCTAAAAACTCTAGCAAAGTAAGTTAAAAAATTCACTCCATAGATCATATCATAGGTGATAAAGATAGTGGGGTTAAGACCCAAAATAAACTTGGGAGATTGGGTGAGAAAGTACACTTTTCTTTACTATCAAAGATATAACCTAAGTCATACAAAGAAGTTAGCAAAGAAAAAGGATGGGTAGAACATATGGAGGAAGAGATTCAAATTAGATCATGATGCATGAAACTTGGGAACTTGTCCCAAGACCTATAGAAAATAATGTAATTGGAACAAAGTGGGTGTCTAGAAACAAGCTAAATGAAGAAGGTGAAGTGATCCAAAATAATGCAAGACTTGTGTGTATTAAAGGGCATTCTCTTGTTGAAGGAAAAGAATTTGAAAATACATTTTCTCCAATGGCAAGACTATAAGCAATCAAAATTTTTTTAGTTCTTTCAACATTCAGGAACTTTAATGTGTACCAAATGGATGTGAAGTCAACATTCTTAAATGGAAAACTAGAAGAAGTTTATATTGAATAGATGGAAGGATTTCAATATTCTTAAAATCTTGATTATGTTTTTTAGATTGAAGAAGGCTTTGTATGGACTCATGCAAGCTCCCAGAGCTTGGTACTTAAGGTTGGATGGATAATTGCATCCACAAGAATTCTAGAGATGAAATACATATAGTAATATGTACAAAAAGAGAAAAGTAGAAAAACTATTGATAGATGTAGTTTATGTATATGACATAATTTTTGGTGGTAGAATTTCATAAGGTGATGTAAAATTAATTTGAGATGTTTATGTTAGGAGAAATGTCTATCTTTCTTGGGTTGTATATTGTACAATCGAATAAAGGAATTTTAATATCACAACACAATTACATAAAGGAAATGTTGAGTAAGTTTGGTATGGAAGATAAAAAATCGATTGCAAAACCTATGGTTATAGGATGCAAGTTATGTAACACCCCTCCATTTTTCTTTCTGGATTGGACAGTGTGTCCTTGTTTTGCATTGATTTGTGTTTTTAGATATTCAGATACTATATTATGTGTGTGTTATTTGATCGCTATTTATAGAGCGACAAACGATTTGTCTAATGTGATGTGGTTTATCTGATGTTTTATTTTACATACCTTAATTGGTGTAATGATGTTATTGGATATAACATGTGATTGCATATGATATTATTTGAAGTATTGTGGAAGAGTCGGTTGTAATGATTGTATTGGTGAAGGCAATGGGTTCACATCACTCACTTGTGAGCGCCTTGCGATTCTATGATTTCCTCTTCACGGTGTGTATTTTATGTTGTTTATATATATGATGTTCGTTACTATGTTTTCAGGTTTGCAGGTACATGACATCGACTCCACCTGGTTTCACAGGTTTGAGTGTGTCGATCCAACAGTTAAGTTGAACAAGAGATAGTAGCTAGGCAACTTGTGTCAAGTCTACACCCTAGCCATAGTGTGTCATCAGTCATGTGTTTTGAGTCTTTGATTGCCTGGTTTTAATCTTATTTAATTTTGAAGGGGTTATTGATTTGGAAATAAATATTTAGAATTATTGCATTAGGGTAAAAACACAGAGCTGTGTCACACTTTATAAAGGAAACGACCAATGCTGATCCAACTTTTAAACTTGAATCACTAAAAAGTAGCATATATGTTTCGAATTTTTAAATGATGTAAACTAGTAAAATATGTAATTTTTAGTATATTTTATGTTTTTATTTTTTATAAGAAATTTAAAAATTATTTAAACTAGTTTTTAATAAATTAACACTATAATTTAGTTGCTGATAAAATGTTGAAAAATGAAGTTGCATGAGACATCAAACTTTTTATAGTAAATTTTTTTTTTCTTTCAAATTTTTTGTGTGTATTTATAACTTGAAACTTTAGTTCATGGATATATTTTTTTCCAATTTTGATAAATATATATATTTGTATATAAATATTAAAATGTGCGTGAATAAAAAAAAAAACTATTTCCATTGGACGTCAACATTCATATTAAATATTTATCTAAAACGGAAAAAAAATATACCATCTTGAAATAGATTCTTTTATCTAGTGCATCATATTTTTTTCAAATTTTTTTAATAAGTTCTAGTATTTTTCCTTGGCATGGTAATCAATCTAATATTTTTTGCTGATAACCTACTTTTAGTATAAATAAAAATATGAATATAAATAATAATTAAACTATTAAAATAAATATATTTTTGAAAACTACACTTATGGATCTATAAAAAGGTATTTTTACATTTTTAAAACAATGTTATTTACATGAGGAGTTATTAAAACTTAAAGTTTTTCAAATGATTTTTTTTTTGGTAAATTGGACTCAAAGTGGTGCTCCATATATTTTTAGCCAACAATTTTAGTTGAATAAATTGTGGAAGTATGTAACTTAGCTAGAATAAATCTTACTAGGTCATATGTTTGACCAAAATTGATTTTTAGTTAGAAATACTTAAATTCATGACACAACTTTGTGCTTTTACCCATTAAATTATGCTGATAGTTATTTAATTAAAATTATACATTGTTGATCGAAGTTATTCTTTTAATTTAATTAATTAAATTTAATCTATGGGGTTGAATTTAATTATTATTATTAAATAATTAAATTAATTAATTATTAAATAATTAAATTAATTAATTAAATGTGATGTTAAGAAAATTAAAAAGAAAGAAAACAATTTAATTCATTTTGGAATTTTATTTCAATTAGTGGGAATTAAATTTGTATTTGGCAATATTAAATTAAATTGAAATTAGATTTGGTTGTTAGAAGATATTTTAATTTTGCCAACATGTTAGAGTTAAATATATTAGGAGTTTGTTGATAAGTTATTCACGGGAGAGAATTTTGGAAATTGAAAAGAAAGAGGAAAGTTTATTCACGGGAGTGTGAGGATATTTTTGAGAGAGAAAGATATTTTTGGAGGAAGATATTTTTGGGGAAAATACACATAGGTTTGGTTTTAGGGGAAATTCTTGGCTGTACAATTGTATTAGAATTGTTCTGGTAAATTTTTTTGTTATTGTTGGTTACTTTCTTGGCTGGAATCACTGGAATTGTTGGATAGAAGTTGTGGAAGCTTTGAAGGAGGCTTTGCATCAAATTTTCTATTACTTGAAGCTTCTTGACTCAGGTTTTCTTTAGGGATATTGTATTGTTCTTTATTTAAATTTAAAATTGTAGTGATTAAATAATTGATTGTTAAATCTATTTAGAAAAAGAATTTGTTATTAGAAGAAAGAAAAAGAATTAAAAAATAAAAACTTAAAAGCTTCTATTATTCTTGTGAAGTTTTCTTTAGGGAAATTATGAAATCTCTATTGGATTTAGTTTATTTAAGGAAATTGTTAGTTTCGTTATTAAATCAAACTTATGGGTAAAACAACAGTTAGATTTTTTTTAGAAAATTTCATTCACTGTAGAAAAATGAATTTATTTTTAAAACCTCTGTAGAAATTGCGGTGGAAAAACCTAGAGGATGTGTTTACTGAAAGCTTCTAGAAAGAAATTTAAATCTTCTTGTAGTTACCTTTTTCTTTTCTTTGTGTATGAATTTGAGAAAGCTAGTTGAAAGATTTAATGTAAAATCCTCTCTGAGAATTGAGTTCTCTAGAAATTTAATAACTTTTCCTATAGAAGGATGTTTTGTAAATTTTCCCCAATTTGTTTATTAAGGGGAAATTCTTTTAATTATACATATTATATATACATACATATGTATATATATATTATATGTATATACACATATAATATACTTATTTAATATTCCTATGTCATTTTTATTTAATTTGCATAAAATCATGATTCGTATAGCGTGCTGAGATAACAAAATTAAATTTTGTGTTAAGGTTTAAAAAATATATATAAAATAAAAGATTTTTGTTTATAGTGGTTGGTGGGAGGTCAAACCCCCACTGCCCACATGCATTACGGTGGGGAAAGCGCTTCCTATGAGCAGTACGCCCACCTCATAGGGGGACGCACTACCCATAGCGAGTGTTGCTCCCTCCATGTCTTCTGAGGGTGGTCGATCTGTACAAGGTACAACCAACACTTCCTCAAGTATATGTGTGCCTTGGCTATACACGCCCCTCCCCAAACATTTGAAGTTTTCTCAGTTTTTAACTTTAAAAAAAATCTTGTACCAAACAATTCCATTCGCCTTTAGTAATATGCAGATTTCGATTTGTTTAATAGTTCTTAATATATATTTTATCTTTAAAATATTTATATATATTTAAAGATTTTTTAAAATAATGAAAATATGTATGATTTAAGTTATATATATAATGTAAATATATTGTATGTATATATATATATATATACAATGTGTAATGCCTCGCCAAGAACCTTAAAGGAAGTTGCAATTAACGTCTTAAGCGAACCAATTTTTTTTTTATAAAGTGCAGTTATACACACATTCACTTACTAATTAACAACAGCCTCTAAGGCTACAAGGTTAGGATTACTTAAACCCACACATACACATTACATAAAACCATAGCCTTATGAACTTTATGAAATAAACTTCATACATCATAAGAATACCACATAACATAATAAGATAATCAACCAAGTTACAATCTCATAATCATTATCTTTATCCAAAGTTACATCACTCATTCCCAGAATGAGGCAATAGTACATAAAGTTACAATTACAGAATTTCACCTCATAAACATAAGAGGGATAAGATAACCTATACAAATAGGAATATTACAATGCGAGAAATTACAACAAGAACCTCGAGCTGTCCATCTAGATGTCTCGTCACCAAGTGCTAAAGATCAATGGGGACCCAACGGTTTTGGTGCATGTTCCACCCAACCAAGTGGTACCCGAAGGCCCACCCCCCATGCCAGGAGATAGTAACAAAGTAACATGGAAAAAGATCTACAACCACTAACCAAAGGCAGACTCATACTGACTCATACTGATATAGCCAAACAAATGAACTAACAAGTACAACTCAATCACCATACAAGTACAAATCAAGTACAACTCCAACATCACTGACATAGGTCACATTGCTTCCAAACATAAAATAGATCAAGTATGTTCACAGAACCATACACAAAAGCAATTAACAACAGTTGTCCTAGATAAAGTGTCATCGCATAGTAGTCATGAAATCTCCTCTGGGCATCCTTCATAGGCTCCGGAAATCCTGGTGGCCTCAACCAAATCCCGGCCCTCATACTCACTCATGCGGCATCAAATACCCCTCGTACTGACAAGATAAATGACTATGCCATTCCAGGCCTTCTCACTCATCCCAAGTCTAAACGAGCCCTTGTGTCTATGAGTGAGGATTAAATCATCTTGATTAGTGTGAATGCATCCAAATCATATAAGTACATTAATTTAATTATCACTTGATTAACTCACTTCTGAAGGTTACCCAGTTTACCACGTTGGGCTCCAGCCCCTAACAAAAGCCACTCTTCTATTCGACAACACACACCCAAACAATCCACCAAGGGAAACACAAGTGCATACCAACTGGGCATCATAATCCACTCCAAAATGATGAGGAAACAAAAGATAGAACTCACTCCAAACATCTTGGAGGCAACAAACACATAATCCACTCCTTTCACAAGAGGTACAAAATATCCCCGTTCATGGAAATCGGGTAAAACTGAAAAGATGCCATGCACTACCCAAGGGAAAATAACTGGATGGTATAAAGATTCAACAACTCTTATCTTCTAAGTTCTTCTGGAAGACTTATAATTTAGGACTAACACTAAATCCCAAAACCCACAATGCAACTTGATGACATAGCAACAAAAGTATTCATGTCATTAATCAAATCTAATATTCGGATTTCTTAAATCCATATTCATTCAATAGGTAACGTTAAAAAGGTCAAAGACACACTTACAAGGTTAACTCAAATAATCATATACCCATATTTCTATTTCTATTATAGGAAGTCTCAAACAATTTAAACTTACATCCCTTTACGAAATACAGAGAAACTAAAACATTTAAGACAATCACGAGAAAATTACTATTTTTGGATATACTAAATCCATATCTCTTTCATATTTCATTCACAATAGATTAATTGCTCTAATTGAAATATAATAAACTGAAATAACTATTTGCCTCATCAATATAAACAACTTCTTAATTTACTTTAAAATTGACACAAATCCATGCAAGTAAAACTCTTTCCATTTCCTAACCAGATCTTACATCTCATTCACTTTTCTATTTAAAACATTCAATCACTTTAATATAATAAAATATTGTTTCTCTATCCATTTTCCCATATACACTAATCAATCCATTTTTAAATCTCTATTCAATAATATATTGCATGCATCTTATTAAAATGAAACACGATAATTAATTTATCCTTAACATATTTATATATGCCCCATATGATATATACACCAAACATATATATTAATAAACTCAATTATATAGATTCTTTAATATTCCATTCACAACGATTAATTTGCTCTATGGAAATAAAACATAATAACTATTGCCCCTTTCAAAATTAATTGAAATAATTAAATAAGTGCCTTTAATTTAGAATAAAGGATAAACTAGTTCAAATAATTAAAGTCGAATCCATTGATTTCTTTTAAAACTTACATAAATCTTCTACAATAATTCTTTTCAATTTCCTAACCCAAACCTTATATTTCTTCTAGTTCAACAACACACTATATTAATTTCATCTAATAGTTTCCCTTTCCAAACTCTTATTGCATGCATCTATTTATTCAAACCATTAAATATACATTCTCAACAATTAAATTGCTCAAATAGACAATAATTAAATTAAGGTAATTAATTTTCTCTTCATAATAATCAATTTCTAAATTTACTTTTAAAATAACACAATCCCCATGCAAGTACATCCTTTCAATTTTCTAACCAAATACTATATTTCTTTCAATTTTCTATCTTAACATGAAATTTATTAAATATCTCTTCCTTATCTATATGACATTGCAATTTAAAACTTATCCTTTAAAATTTTTCATGCAAAACTAAATTACAAGCAATCTATATAAAAGAATAAAATGAATATTAATTATTCATCTATTTAAAATTACTTCTGTATAGATATACATCAAATATATATTAATATAATTTATTAAACAAATACATTATTTAATAAATTATATTAATATTCCATCAATAAGTTTCTAAAAGTTTATGTTATTTGAACATTTAAATAAAACTAAAAAGTTTTAAAACATCATTTTTAAGTATATAAATTCACACACTATAATTATTTCTCATCTTATTAACTATATATATATTTAATATCTATATATTAAATATTATTAACATTCTCATTGTATTTAAAATCAAATACATATTTTATTCTATTTTAAATAAATAACAATTTAATATTTGCAAACCCTAAGAATCCTTATGGCGGATGGATCTCGACCTAGATTCACAAACCATAAAAATGGCAGACAAGGCCGAATTCAGTGGTGAAGGCAGGGTGGACGCATGAAGTTCACGCCGGCTGCAAGGGTTATGTGGGAAGGGGGTGGCTGCCACAGGCGACCCTATCCACATGTACTATGGAGAGGGGCGGCTGTTTCAACCGACCCACTCCCATACCGGCCGTGCCAAGAGGGAAAGGGGAGAGGTCTGCGGAGGTCTCCCTCCACAGTCATCCCCTCATGGGGGTGGCTGTGGAGGCAGCGCCTCCCATGCCTCCCCATAAAAACATAGAAACCCTAAGTCTAAAAACAAACAGCGATGAAAGGAAAGACTTCGAAATTTCTTATGATTCACCAAAAAAAAATGTCGTATGGTTGGCAAATGTTATAAATTTAAAACAAGAATTTAAATCAATAATCTATATATATTATATATATATATATATGTAAAATCATTATATATATATATATATATAATATATATATATAATCATTTTATATATATATATAATATATATATATAAAAGATTTAATTATAATAATAAAATGGGATTTTTTGTAACAGCATTCACCTACAAGAGAAATTGTGCAAATTTTTCATATAACATTCAAATTTTCGAGAAGATTACAAATTAATTCTTTTAATCCATTTTCCTAAATTCTTAAACAATAAAGGAACAATTAAACCAAATCGAATCTGTACTAAAATCGGAAGTTTCAAAATCCTCAAAGTTTCTAAAACCCTAAGTTTCTCCCAGTTAATTTCCACATAAATTTTTAAAATAAATTTGATTTCCTACAGAGGGTTTCATTTTCTAAAAATATTATAAATGCATTATTCAATCTCTATGTTTGATCCCAAAGACAAAATAATCGATTTCCTCAAATAATTTAAATTCAACTGAGGTTTTCACAATTTTCATTCAAGAATTTTCACAAGGAAAAAGCTGTAAATTTATTTAATTCTTTTCTTCTAACAACCAATTTATTTTTTAAAACAGATTTAACAAACAAATCTTTAATCACTACTATTTTAAAAGTAACCAAGAACAATAAAACACAAAGAGGAAAAACCTGGTTCAAGAAGCTACAGGAAAAGATAAATTTCTGATGCAAGCCTCCTCCAAAAATTTCCTGAATTTTCTTCAATCATCCAACGAATCCAATCCAAAACCCAACAAATGCAAACAATATTTCTTCCAATCAATTCTACAATCAAACTTTTTTCAAACCTTTCTTTGTGCAATCTTTTTCCAAAATTTCTTCTCTCCTGTAAAAATTGATTTTTTTCTAAAACTTCTCTCCCCTAAAATTAAAACATGCATTCCTTACAAATCAAAAATACTTAATATAACCCTAATTCACATTACATGCAAATTAGATATTAATTTCAATTTCAATTTTTGAAAACCCACTTTCAATGCAATTTCAAATAATAAATTAATTTCCAAAGTTGCAACTAATTTCCCAAATGGACATTTAATTACAATTTCTAATTTAATTCCCACAAGATGAAATTAAATTGCAAAATTAATTTTAATTATTTTATTTCCTTTCATTATCTTGCATCACGTTTAATTAATTAATTTAATTATTTAATAATTAAATTCAACCCCCTTGGATTAAATTTAATTAATTAAATAAATTAAATATAATTAATTAATTTAAATATAAACTTTTATCCACATTGCATTATTTAAATTAAATAACCATCAACATGATATAAATGCAATTATTCTAAATATCTATTTCCAAATCAAGAATCCTTCAGAATTAAATAACATTAAAGCAAGACAGACAATGACTCGAGACACATGACTGACGACACACTAAGGCTAGGGTGTAAACTTGACACATGTTACCTAGCTACTATCTCTCGTTCAACTTAACCGTTGGATCGACACGCTCAAACCTATGAAACTAGGTGGAGTCAATGTCATGTACCTACAATCCTGAAACCAAGTAAACAACATCATACAATATATCCAGCATATAATACACACCATGAAGAAGAAATAACAGATTCACAGGGCACTCGCAAGCGAGTGATGCGAACCCGTCCACTTCACCAATACACTCATCGAAACTGACACTTCCATCATAATTTCAATAATATCATAATAACATCTCATTCTAACTCTATAGCATCATTAATCCATTAAAGCATGAGAAACACTAATTAGGTCAACACATCACACAATAATAGTTGTTGCTCAATCGTAGCGATCAAAACATCATAATGAAATGTATCCAGTATCAAAGTAACTCTAACCAAACATAGCATAAAGCAAACCGAATGAGAAGCAAAATGGAGGGGTATTACACAATGAATATACATTTATATATTTTAATATAGGTTTTGAATTTGGGTGAATGAATCAATCTAAAGTTGGAATTATTCAAATGTATTTATTTTTAAATGGTTATATGTTTTAGTTGGGAAATTGAAAAGATTTACTTGCATGGATTTATGTTGTTTTAAAAGTAAATTAAGGAATTGATTATATGGAATAGGCAATTATTTATTTTAATTTATTTATTCTCTATTAGAGAAATTAAATTATTATGAGTGGAATATGAAAGGGATATGGATTTAGAATATCCAAAAATAGTAATTTCTTTGTGATTGCCTTAAATGTTTTATTTTCTCCGTATTTCGTAAAGGGATGTAAGTTTAAATTGTTTGAGACTTCCTATAATGGAAATGAAAAAGGGTTATATGATTATTTGAGATAATCCAGTTATTTTGTCTTTGACTTTGTCAATCTTACCTATTGAATGAGTATGGATTTAGGAAATCTAAATATTAGATTTGATTAATGACTTGAATGCTCTTTGTAATTCTTCCATCAAGTTGTGTTTCGGGAAATGGGTTAAGTGTTAGTAAAAAATTGTAAGCCTTCCAGATGATCTTAGATGATGGAGGTTGTCGATTTATTATGTCAACCAGTTGCATTTCTCTTGGGTAGTGCATGGTGTCTTTTCAGTAATTTACCCCGTTTCCATGAACGGGGATGTTTTGTGCCTCCTTTGGAAGGAGTGGACTATGTGTTCTGTTGCCTCCAATTGTTGGAGTGAGTTTCTTTATTTGTGTCCTCTTAGAGATGTAGTGGTTATTTTTCTAGATTGTATGCACTTGGGATTCCCTTAGTGATTAGTTTGTTTGTATGTTGTCAAATAGAAGAGTGGATTCCAGTAGGGGCCAAAGCCTGTAAGAGGTAAGATTGGGTAACCTTTGGAAGTAGTTTAATCAAGTGATAACTAAAATTGTTCTAGAAATTTGGGGAGTACTTCACACTAAAAAGATAAGTTATAGTCTCACTCATAGTCACAAGTTCTTGTTTAGGCTTGGAGTGAGTGGGAAGGCCTGGAATGGAAAGGTCATCTATCTTGTCAGTACGAGAGGTATATGATTCTACATTAGTAAGTATGAGGGCCAAGGGTCGGTAGAGGTCACCAAGAATACTGGAGCCTATGAAGATCCGCTGAGGGTAACTCATTATGAGTTGTGCAATGACACTCTATCTAGGACAGCAATTGGTATTTTTTTTATGTGTATGGTTCGCTAAACATACTTGATCTATTTTATGGGTGGAAGCAATGTGACCTATGTCAGTGATGTGAGAGTTGTACTTGTGTCAATATGTGTCAGTATGAGTCAGTCTTTGTTTAGTGGTTGTAGTGTTTGTCCATGTTACGTTGTTACTATCTCCTAGCATGGGGGTCGACCTTTGGGTACCACTTGGTTGGGTGGAACATGCACCATACATCGTTGGGTTCCCATTTTTCTTCAGTACTTGGTGGCGAGACATCCAGTTGGATAACTCGCGGTTCTTGTTTTCAATTTAAGCATTGTAATATTTCAATTTGTATAGGTTATTTTATCCCTCTATTGTTTATGAGGTGAAATGCTATAATTGTAACACATTTGTTCTATTGCCTCATTCTGGGAATGAGTGATGTAACTATTTAATTATGTTAATGATTATGAAAATTGTATCTTGGATGATTATCTCATTATGTTATGTTATACATTTTTGTTGATTTAATACTCATTGCTTAATGTCATATAATGCTATGGTTATATGTTGATATATGTGTGGGTTTAACTAATCCCAACCTTGTAGGCTTAAAGGTTGTTGTTAATTAGTAAGTGAATGTTAATGTTAATTACTCTTTTAAAAAAATAATTGGTTCGCTTAAGTCATTAATTACAACTTCCCTTAGGGTTACTTGGCAGGGCATTACACATGGTATCAGAGCCTAGGTTTAAACACTGGGTGCTCTAGGATTTTGATGTACCCATTAAGCTTAGTTGTGTAGGTTTCCAAGTGTACCTTATCTAATACCTTTTGTGTCTATGTAGGAGTATGCCTCCCAAATATGGACGAGGTAGAGGATGAGGACGTGGTCGGGTAGGCAATCACGAGGGGAGTCAGCATGACTCATTGCCTCATGTTATGCTTATACCAAATCAAGAGGAACGACAAGCCTCACAAAATGGCTCAAGAGGCGGTAGTGGATAGCTAGATCCTCCATGGGAGAAGCTGCATGTAGAGCTTTTGAGGAGGCTTTGGCACTCTTAGGTCTGAGATAGGTAGTGCTAGAGGTTAATCCTATTGTGAGGATAGTTACAACACAGTCAAAGATGTTAGCCTCTTCCTATATGAGAGATTTGATTCGATCACAACCACCTTGGTTTGATGGAGTAGGCACCGATTTAGAGGTCGAGACTTGGTTGATAGGTCTTGATCGGTGCTTTTCTATGCATCCATTCGATAGTAATACTAAAGCACGGTGCACTGTTATGCACCTACGAGGGTTCATGACCACTTGGTGGAGACTAGAGGAGCAAAAGCTCCACATTGATATGAATACCATGTCTTGGGAGATATTCCTTGAGTGGTTCATAGCTCGCTTTCTTTCTGACTATTGGCATTAGCACAAGGGTGATGAGTTCCACACCCTATGACAATTAGCCTTGATCGTGGATCAGTATGAGAGACGTTTCTACAAACTTAAACAGTTCACTAGAATTTGAGATGACAAGGGGATGCTCGTGCAACATTTCATTGGGGGCTTGAATGCTTGTATTAGTGGTGGTGTGTGGGTCTTTGAGCCCAAATCTATGGAGACAGATGTGGAGAAGGCACGGCTTGTGGAGGAGAAATTAGCTATGGCAATAGGAGGTCATTCAGCTATGCAGATTGGTAGTGGTTTTGTAGCTAGTTCTAGTGCACGACGAGGTCAGACTCAGGGATTTGGATCACAGATGACTCAGCAGGAGCCTACTCAGAGTGGGCAGCAATAGAGTGCGTTTGGAAAGTGTAAGGATTCATAGTCATATCAAGATGATGGTGGGTTTTTGCCTAGACGGAACCAAAACTGGTGGCGCAATAAGCGCAATCGACAGGTACAGCCAGCCCAAAGTTCATAGTCTATAGCTGATTGGGGTAGTATGCAGCAGTCTACTGTAGCGATAGGAGGTAGTGGGTTTGGTCGTAACGCTGGGTGTTACTCTTGTGCTCAATAAGGCCACCTTGCTAGGAATTGTCTACATCAGAACACTTCTGGATTTGGTCAAGGACCACTAGTTTCAGAGCCGACACTAGGGGATGCAGGTAGGTCTCATCATGCATATGTCACGGTTGATAACCATCTGCATGGTTATCAGGATGTTGTAGTTGAGACTTCTGGTATTGGTCGTGTAGTGCAGGATACTCGTCCTCAGGGGTCGACATTTTGATTTGATGCAGTTTGTTTGAGGGAATTATACCCCCAATTGTGTGCAGGCTTCCAAGAGTAAGCCTAACCCTTGGGGGGGAGAGTGTAACACCCCTCTATTTTGCTTTATGGATTGGACAGTGTGTCCTTGTTTTGCATTGATTTGTGTTTCTGGATATTTAGATACTATATTTTGTGTGTGTTATTTGATTTCTATTTATAGAGCAATGAATAATTTGTGTGATGTGATGTGGTTTATCAAATGTTTTATTTTACATTCCTTAATTGGTGTAATGGTGTTACTGAATATAACATGTGATTGCATATGATATTATTTGAAGTATTGTGGAAGAGTCGGTCGTAATGATTTTATTGGTGAAGGGGACAGGTTCGCATCACTCGCTTGCGAGTGCCCTACGATTCTGTGATTTCCTTTTCACGGTGTGTATTTTATGTTGTTTATATATATGATGTTGGTTACCATGTTTTCAGGTTTATAGGTACATGACATCAACTCCACCTAGTTTCACAGGTTTGAGCATGTCGATCCAATGGTTAACTTGAATGGGAGATAGTAGCTAGGTAACTTGTGTCAAGTCTACACCCTAGCCATAGTGTGTCGCCAGTCGTGTGTGTTGAGTCTTTGATTGCCTAATTTTAATCTTATTTAATTTTGAAGGGGTTCTTGATTTGGAAATAAATATTTATAATTATTGCATTAAATTATGCTGATAGTTATTTAATTAAAATTATGCATTGTTGATAGAAGTTATTCTTTAAATTAATTAATTAAATTAAATTTATTTATTTAATTAAATTAAATTTCTTTAATTAATTAAATTTAATCCATGGGGTTGAATTTAATTATTAAATAATTTAATTAATTAATTAAATGTGATGTTAAGAAAATTAAAAAGAAAGAAAACAATTTAATTCATTTTGGAATTTTATTTCAATTAGTGGGAATTAAATTAGAATTTGGAATTAAATTTGTATTTGGGAATATTAAATTAAATTGAAATTAGATTTGGTTGTTAAAAGATATTTTAATTTTGCCAACATGTTGGAGTTAAATTAATTAAGAGTTTGTTGATAAGTTATTCACAGGAGATAATTTTGGAAATTGAAAAGAAAGAGGAAAGTTTATTCACGGGAGTGTGAGGATATTTTTGAGAGAGAAAGATATTTTTGGAAGAAGATATTTTTGGGGAAAATACACAGAGGTTTGGTTTTGGGGGAAATTCTTTCCTATAGAATTGCATTAGAATTGTTTTGGTAAATTTTGTTGTGATTGTTGGTTACTTTCTTTGTCGGAATCACTGTAATTGCTGGATAGAAGCTGTGGAAGATTTGGAGGAGGCTCTACATCAAATTTTTTATTACCTGAAGCTTCTTGACTCAGGTTTTCTTCTGTGATATTGTATTTTTCTTTATTTACATTTAAAATTGTAGTGATTAAAGAATTGATTGTTAAATCTATTTAGGAAAAGAATTTGTTATTAGAAGAAAGAAAATAAATAAAAAATAAAAAACTTAAAAGCTTTTGTTGTTCCTGTGAAGTTTTATTTAGGGAAATTATGAAATTTCTATTGGATTTAGTTTATTTGAGGAAATTGTTAGTTTCATTATTAAATCAAACTTATGGGTAAAACAACACTTAGATTTGTTTTAGAAAATTAAATTCATTGTAGAAAAATGAATTGATTTTTAAAACCTCTATAAAAATTTCGTTGGAAAAATCTAGAGGATGTGTTTACTGAAAGATTCTGGAAAGAAATTTAAATCTTTTTGTAGTTACCTTTTTCTTTTCTTTGTGTATGAATTTGAGAAAGCTAGTTGACAGATTTAACGTAAAATCCTCTCTAAGAATTGAGTTCTCTAGAAATTTTATAATTTTTCCTGTAGAAAGATGTTTTGTAAATTTTTCCCGATTTGTTTATTAAGGGGAAATTCTTTTAACTGTATATATTATATATACATACATATGTATATATATATATATGATTGTATATATATACATATGTATATATACATATAATATATTTATTTAATATTCTTGTGTCATTTTTATTTAATTGGCATAAAATCGCCGTTCGTACGACATGCTAGGATAATGAAATTAAATTTCCTAATAATGTTTTAAAAAATATATATAATGGTTGGTGGGGAGGTCAAACCCCCACCACCCACATGCATTATAGTGAGGAAAGCGTTGCCTATGGGCAGTGCGCCCACCTCATAGGGGGACGCGCTGCCCATAGGGATTGCTACCCCTCCGTGTCTTCTTGGGGTGTTCGGTTTGTACAAGGTACAGTCGGCGCTTCCTCAAGTATAGGTGTGCCTTGGTTGTACACGCCCCTCCCCAAAAATTTGAAGTTTTCTCAATTTTTAACTTTCAAAAAAAAATCCCATACCAAATAATTTTGTCCGCCTTTAGTAATATGCGGATTTTGATTTGTTTAATAGTTCTTAATATATATTTTCTCTTTAAAATATTTATATATATTTAAAGATTTGTTTAAAATCATGGAAATATGTATGATTTAATTTATATATATAATGCAAATATATATTTTATGTATATATATATGTACAATGAATATACATTTATATATTTTAATATAGGTTTTGAATTTTGGTGAATGAATCAATCTAAAGTTGAAATTATTTAAATGTATTTATTTTTAAATGGTTATATGTTTTAGTTGGGAAAATGAAAAGGTTTACTTGCATGGATTTATGTTTTAAAAGTAAATTAAGGAAATGATTATATGTTATAGGCAATTATTTATTTTAATTTATTTATTTTCTATTAGAGCAATTAAATTATTGTGAGTGGAATATGAAAGGGATATGGATTTACAATATCCAAAAATAGTAATTTCTTCGTGATTGCTTTAATTGTTTTATTTTCTCCGTATTTCATAAAGGGATGTAAGTTTAAATTGTTTGAGACTTCCTATAATGGAAATGAAAAAGGGTTATATGATTATTATTTGAGATAATCCAATTATTGTGTCTTTGACTTTGTCAATCTTACCTATTGAATGAGTATGGATTTAGGAAATCTAAATATTAGATTTGATTAATGACTTGAATGCTCTTGTAACTCTTCCATAAAGTTGCATTTCGGGAAATGGGTTAAGTATTAGTCCAAAATTGTAAGCCTTCCAGAGGATCTTAGAGGATGGGGGTTGTTGATTTATTATGTCAACCAGTTGCATTTCTCTTGGGTAGTGCATGGTGTCTTTTCAGTAATTTACCCGGTTTCCATGAACGGGGATGTTTTGTGCCTCCTTTGGAAGGAGTGGACTATGTGTTTTGTTGCCTCCAATTGTTGGAGTGAGTTTCTTTATTTGTGTCCTCTTAGAGATGTAGTGGTTATTTTTCTAGATTGTATGCACTTGGGATTCCCTTGGTGATTAGTTTGTTTGTATGTTGTCAAATAGAAGAGTGGCTTCCAGTATGGGCCAAAGCCTGTAAGAGGTAAGATTGGGTAACCTTTGGAAGTAGTTTAATCAAGTGATAACTAAAATTGTTCTAAAAATTTGGGGAGTACTTCACACTAAAAAGATGAGTTCTAGCCTCACTCATAGTTGCAAGTTCTTGTTTAGGCTTGGAGTGAGTGGGAAGGCCTTAAATAGCAAGGTCATATATCTTGTCAATATGAGAGGTATATGTTTCCGCATTAGTAAGTATGAGGACCGAGGATCGGTAGAGGTCACTAGGAATACCGAAGCCGATGAAGATCCGCTGAGGGTAACTCATTATGAGTTGTGCGATGACACTCTGTCTAGGACAACAGTTGGTATTTGTTTTATGTGTATGGTTCATTGAACATACTTGATCTACTTTATGTCTGGAAGCAATGTGACCTATGTCAGTGATGTGAGAGTTGTACTTTGTGTTGTTCTTGTGTTTGGTTGTGTCAATATGTGTGAGTATGCGTAAACCTTTGGTTAGTGGTTGTAGTATTTGTCCATATTACGTTGTTACTATCTCCTAGTATGGGGGGTGGGCCTTCGGGTACCACTTGGTTGGGTGGAACATACACCACACACCGTTGGTTTCCTATCTTTCTTTTGTACTTGGTGGCGAGACATCCAGTTGGAGAGTTCGCGGTTCTTGTTTTAAATTTAAGCATTGTAATATTTCAATTTCTATAAGTTATTTTATCCCTCTTTTGTTTATGAGGTGAAATTCTATAATTGCAATACATTTTTACTATTGCCTCATTTTGGAAATGAGTGATGTAACTATTTGATTATGTTAATGATTATGAAAATTGTATCTTGAATGGTTATCTCATTATATTATGTTATACATTTTTGTTGATTTAATACTCATTGCTTAATGTCATATAATGCTATGTTTATATGTTGATATATGTTTGGGTTTAAGTAATCCCAACCTTTTAGCCTTAAAGGTTGTTGTTAATTAGTAGGTGAATGTGTATGTTAATTACTCTTTAAAAAAAAATTGGTTCGCTTAAGTCATTAATTACTACTTCCCTTAGGGTTACTTGGTGGGGTATTACACATGGTATTAGATCCTAGGTTTAAACACTAGGTACTCTAGGATTATGATGTACCCATTAAGCTTAGTTGTGTAGGTTTCCAAGCGTACCTTGTCTAATACCTTTTGTGTCTGTGTAGAAGTATGACTCCCAGACATGGATGAGGCAGAGGATGAGGACGTGGTCGGGTAGGAAGTCACGAGGGGAGTCAACATGACTCACTACCTCATGTTACACTTATACCAGATCAGGAGGAACGCCAAGCCTCACAAAATGGCCCAAGAGGCGGTGGTGGACAACTAGATCCTCCACGGGTCGAAGCTTCATGTAGAGATTTTGAGGAGGCTTTGGCACTCTTAGGTCCGAGACAGGTAGTGCCAAAGGTTAATCCTGTTGTGAGGACAGTTACGACACAGTCAGAGATGTTAGCCTCTTCCTATATGAGAGATTTGATTCAGTCACAAACACCTCGGTTTGACAGAGTAGGCACCAGTTTAGAGGCCGAACTTGGCTGATAGGTCTTGATCGGTGCTTTTTGATTCATCCATTCGATAGTAATACTAAAACATGGTGCGTTGTTATGCACCTGCGAGGGTTCACGGCCACTATGATCTCAAAATGCCATATCTTCCATTGGGGGAGAAAATTATACAATGAATAAATAATTCTAAAGATGTGTGGTGGTCCCAACATTTTGATGTTTGCTATCAATGACAAAGGGGAATATTGTTGAACATAGGTTGTCATTGATGTTAAAGTATTGACAAATATTGTTGATATTTGCTATCAAATGGTTTGAAGGCTCTCAAATATGAATTTTTTCAAAGATGAAAGATATTGAGGGAGTACTAGAATTGTCATTTGAATTAATGTTTCAGAAGCATGGTGTTCATCATTGTGTAGACTATCTAGTTAATCATATCCTATATCAACATACATTAATTTTTGAAAGATTGTGAATTCCTTTAGATAGTTGGTGTGTTTATTATACCATTTTGCATATTAAATTAGTATGCATGTGGTGGTTCGGAAGCCTATGCAAGGATGTCTTTTGGGTAGAGAGATTTCTAAATATGGTATTAATTTTATGCAAAAATGTATTATTGCTCCATGGTTTTGAAGGAGAGTATCTCTATATTTATTTTATTAGTTTCATATATTTCTAAAGAATATGTTTATCATGCAAGAAGTTTGAAGTGTTGGAACTTTTTTCAAGTTGTTTGAAGTTCAAGGCATGTCCAATAATGACTAATAAAATACATAAATCAAATCTTGCATGTGGAGTAAGGATATGTCTTGCTTAAGTTTCCTATGGTGGTACATGGCATCAAGTTCTTTTTGTGGCAATAAAATTGTGTTTAGACCATTGTATTACACGTTTCATGTAAATTGAATTTAGGTCCACTCTATATTATTAGTGGCTATTTGTGGATCCCTGACTGACATGGAAGAGTGTTAATGTAGTGTCATTTATATATTTCAAATTTTCATATGTATTATAAGTGTATGAGTTTCATGATCTATCATTTGTATTGGTTGTGATCAAGTAAAGTAATTTTGAGTATATAAATATGAAGAAAAGAGGGAGAGTCTATATCAAAAGATCATTGTTAGAGTGGAAGAGTGTCAGCTATGAATCTGATACATATTAGAGTTACATTTCAGATCCACTAGCTTTATCTTTGTATTTTGGTAGGACTAGTCTTCTACTTGTTGTATTGTTCTGGTAGGGATTGGTGTCTCTTTCTACTAGGGATTGTTGTCTCTAGTAGGTTGGTGCCTACATATTCAATATGGGGTTGGTATCTCTGGTAGATTATTTCCTAGTTCATATTATAATCTCACTTATAATATTTCCATATTGTGAGTCTAGATTTGGGTAGTAGATCCAAGCAACTAGTCTCACCATGATTTTTCCCATCTTGGGTTTTAATATTGATAAAAATAATTAAACCTATCAGATTTTAAATAGAATAATAAGCTTGGAATTCTGAAGTATGATGTCAATACAATTTTGATTGAATGTCTTAAGAAATTTCTAAGTTAAATTTGTCTCACTGAATGTTGATCCTCAAAGGTAAAACATATATTAATTTTGATGATACCCAAATGAGGATGGAGCCAATATAAGTATCAAATGGGAGACATGTCCCATGAGAAAACGTGTCTCCACAAAGTGGAGACATGTCCGCTCAAGGTATGTGTCCCATTATTTAATATTTTATCTTAGCTAACAGACTGATTATTAATCGGTGTTAGTTTCCTTAACCATCGATCATCCTGTATAAGCTCAATCTGAACTTATCATATATAAACAAATTGAAAATAGTAATGCACGATCTAGAAGTGATCTGTAACGCCCTGCCACACAACCCTAGAGGATGATGCAAACAACTACTTAAATAGGTTAATTTTTTTTTGTTTAAGTATAATTAATATACAAGTTCGCTTCCCAATGCAAACATCCTCTAAGGTCATGAGACTGAGATTACTTAATAACCCACAACAACAACATGAATGAAACCATAACATTTATCTACTCAAGATGATAAGTACGCATACATTCCATACAAGATAAATTACATCCAAACATAATAGATAACTTTCAAACCCATTTATCCATAATTAAATATTACATTTACAACTCTCATTCCCCGAATGAGGCAAGTCCAATAAATAAGATTATAGTTACAACTTCCACCTCTATAACAGGTGAGGGGTAAAATACAAGATCCAACTGAAGTGAAACAATGCAAGAACTGAAATTGAATCCAACAAGCTCTCCAACTAGAAGTCTCGTTCACACGAACATGAAGATAGCCCAACGGATTAAGGTGCACGCCACCCAACCAAGTGAAACCCAAAGGCCCACCCCCCGTACTAGGAGATAGTAACAAGGAATCCTAGCCAAGACCATCTACCTCTAGACACAGGCTAAATCACCACTGAACCAAACTAAAACATCCAATCACATGTACCACACAAGCACATCACAAGTACAACCCAAGTACCACATACGTACAACATAAGTACACCAAAAGTACAACTCAATAGCATCATGAGTAACACACAAGGACAACTCTACATGGTCACATTGCTTCCAGAAATAAAGCAGAACAAGTATGTTAAGAGAACCATACACATAATAATGGAATACCAACTATGGTCACATCAGGTATGTTAAAGAAACCATACCAACTATGTGTTAGTGTAATATATTATTTATTACACTAGCATAAGTTAACTTAGGTCATATTAACCCTAGGTTGCATTTAATCTTTTAATAATGTTGTTAGGGTTTCCTTGTTGTCACATGTTGTTAGATCGAGACACATGGCAACATCTTAATGCATCTTGTATCTCACCCTTTCCTATATAAGGAGGGTTATTATATCATTTGAAACATCCTTTTTACCTCATCATTTGAGAGGTCTTAATATCAAGCAAGCTCATTCTTGCATATCCTCTTGTGGAAGATTTATCATTGTTTTGGCAGGTATTCCTAGTTATTAATCTTATTCAATATTTCTAACATGGTATTAGAGCCATTTCTGCAAGACTCTTCCCAAATCTGAGGATTGAGCTATGGTTGTAAGATCTTCTTTGAGGTTGTCTCCATATTAAGGTTTTCTTGGAAGGTCACTTTCGGTGCATGTTGGAGGAAATATGAGCTCATATCCAAGTCCAGGGCTGTCAAGAAAGTCAGATCTGGCTTTTGCTTCACCGAAATAGAGATCATGATACACAATTGCAGAACCGGGGTTTCAAGTTCAAATCTGACAACCGACTTGCATATTTTGCATTTTTAATCAACATTGCTGGTTCCAGCATACCTTTTCATGTTTTAGGTAGCTGATTCAACCTTTGCATGTCATTTTTTGGTTGCTGGGGTCGTTTTTTGTTGCTAAAGGCATCTATTTTACACTAGATCTACATCTTTTGTACATCTGCAAGAAAAAATACCATCTGGGTTTTGTTCGACGCATAAAAAAACCATATGGGTAATTTTTAGTTTTTGCATGCAATCTGTATATTTTGCAGAAATGAACTCAGAAAGCTTCAGCCTTACCCCTCTCCGTTGGCAGTTTCAGATTTGAAGGCAGTTTTCCAATGCTCTGTTCTTGCTCATACGAACTCCGTTTCTCACGATTTTTGTTTTTGAATTTGGCTATTTTTTTGTGCTCTATGCACTAGTGCAGACGTTTTTTGGTTTTGATGAAGAAATGTTTCATAAATTGCAGATTCTCAGTCATGACATTGCACGGTTCTCGTTTTGGGAACTTCGAAGAAGCATAACTCTCTCATACGACCTCGTATCGAGGTGATTCTTTTTTTGAAAGTGCATGATTTTCTGAGTAGATTGCAGTGGTACTATTAGTTTTACTTGTCTGAGTTCCAATACTGTAGTTTCAGTTTACACCCTATTTGTGAGGGTTTTGTAATGCATTGAAATCAAGACCACTTAGTATTTCTTGCTGGTGGAAGTTGTAAATGCACTAATATAAAGTGCCAAATCATATTTTCTTGGGGGGGTTCTTTGATTGAGTAAAAAGGGGGGGTTCAATGTGTTGACTCTTGTTAGCACATATTCTCTTTTAGAAACATGATTTTATGCATCATAGTTCATTATGGGGTTCTCATTTCATCCTGATTTGATCATGTTGAAATGGGGAAACTACACACAATGGAGAAATGGTATCATCACACATCTCTGATGGCTTCATTTGTTGCCAAATTTGTATAATATTGTTCCCCCTCTTGGTATTGATAGTAAGAAATTTGCTTGGAATTGCAAAAGGGATCATGTCTTAGGAGTCATTGCAGTTCATATTGATGTTTCCACCTTGAAAAGTGTTGATCATTGTGATTGCCCTCTTACTCTTCGGACTAAAATTTGGGAGATACATGGAGATCATGACATTCAGCCATTCCCAGATGATCCTATTTCAGATTATCTTGTGCCTCTTCATCTTTCCAACAGGATACCCTATGATGCAGATACTATGCGGGAGTTTGAATATTTGGAATACTTTGAATCTTCAGATGAGGATGAGGATGAAGAGGGTTCTTCCGATGCTCCTATTTCTCCATCAAAGACAGTTGATGTACCTTCACCTTCAGTGATTTCATTACAATCAATATCACTTTGTCTTCCTAATTGGGATTCCTATTTATCAAACATTGCACCCTTGTTTGTGGAGTCTCACATTTCAGATTTGGAGGACATATTTGAGGGGATATCTCTCCTATTTGATGACAGTCATTGCACTCCTGTTGTCAAATCATCACAATCTTTGGATTTTGTTCAGCATCTATTTCCACATCGTCCTGATTTGTCACCTTCTACATTGATTGGGTATGTACCTGAGTGAGTTGTGGCATCTTCATCTTCATCAAGGAAGGAGACACATGAGTAGCTTTCAGAGACATCATCAGCATTCATATACATCCATCCTTCCTTCAATTCCTATCCAGAATGGGAAGCATCTCTGCACTTGCACCTGGTTTTGTTTCTTCTGAAAGGGAGACAAGTTGTTTGTTGACATTGGATCATGTTTTTTCTACATACACTTACCTTTTTTTTTAAAGGTGATCACATATTTTGGGGGGGCTATATTGTCTCTCTATTTCCCTCCTATGGGGGGGCCATTGATTGTATTGTATCCATGTGATGATTGTTGTCCTTGGGGGGATGATGTTGAGTCCTCCAATCATCACCTTTCTACATTTCATCTCCTTTTTTTGGAGAGGGGTTTTCTTCCCACTAGGTTTTCCCCTTTTCTCCATTTAGTGGGAGATTAGTTGCATTTTCATCGTATGTACATAGGTACCTAATATGGCCATCAGCCGAGACCCATCATCATCATGCATAATCATTGCATTTTCATTTCCTCCCTAAGTTGCACTTATGGGGGGTGTTAGTGTAATATATTATTTATTACACTAGCATAAGTTAACTTAGGTCATATTAACCCTAGGTTACATTTAATCTTTTAATAATGTTGTTAGGGTTTCCTTGTTGTCACATGTTGTTAGATCAAGACACATGGCAACATCTTAATGCATCTTGTATCTCACCCTTTCCTATATAAGGAGGGTTATTATATCATTTGAAACATCCTTTTTACCTCATCATTTGAGAGGTCTCAATATCAAGCAAGCTCATTCTTGCATATCCTCTTGTGGAAGATTTATTATTGTTTTTGCAGGTGTTCCTAGTTATTAATCTTATTCAAGATTTCTAACACTATGGTCACATCAGGTATGTCAAGGAAACCATACCCACAAGATCGAATACCAACTATGGTCACACAAAGTGCCATCTAACATCACATCATGAGTTACCCATGGCGGATCATCGGATGGTGGCCCAGTCCGATCCCCGGCCTTCATACATACTAACCCGAAAACAAAACCAACAGTTGTCCTAGACAGAGTGTCATCACACAGCTCGTCATGAGTTACCCACGACAATTCTTCCTAGGCTCTAGCCCCCACAAGAAAAGGTTATCTTGGTGACCTTTACCGAATCCCGACCCTCATACTCACTAATGCATAATCAAATACCTTTCGTACAGACAAGATAGATGACCTTGCCATTCCAGGCCTTCCCACCCATCCCAAGCCTAACCAAGCACTTGGGTCCATGAGTGAGGCATTAATATCTTGATTAGTGAGAAGTTAGTCCTAATCTTCTAAGTATTGTTTTAGTTATCACTTGATTAAACCACTTTTGAAG
This sequence comes from Sequoiadendron giganteum, assembly GCA_007115665.2. Taxonomy (NCBI): domain Eukaryota; kingdom Viridiplantae; phylum Streptophyta; class Pinopsida; order Cupressales; family Cupressaceae; genus Sequoiadendron; species Sequoiadendron giganteum. The sequence continues at coordinate 843,983,644 of CM021102.1, forward strand.
GTTATCCTAGATACCTCTTTGGGCTCTGGCCCCTACAGAAGCCACTCTTCTACTTGACAACACACATGCCATCCAAACACCAAGGGTACAAAGTGCAACATACAAGATAACATGTCCACTCCTTTCTCAGGAGGTGACATAAGAGAAAGCCATCTCCAACGCTGGAGGTAACAACAATAACAAAACCACTCCTGACAAGGAGGCACACATTACAAAATCCACTACTTTCTCAGGAGGCACAAAACATTCCCGTTCGTAGAAATCGGGTATAACATTGACATAACTTCATGCACTACCCAAGGGAATTAACAAACAGTCGACATCACAAGACGACAACCCCCAACCTCTAGGGTCCTCTAGAAGACTTACATGTTAAATACACTTAACCCATTTCCCCAAAACATGAACTCAGAGGAAATAATCACGAAGGCAACTTGAGAGGAATTAAACTAATTTGGATATATTAAATCCATTTCCTTTCATAACAATCAGTAATTTATTGCCTTTAAACACATTTATATTAAATTCCAAATTTGTCCTTTCAAATAATATTACTTTAGAATAAATCTAATAATTTGACTAAGAACACAATATTTGAATATTCTCAATTATACTTAAATCAATATTTTAACGTATGTATAAATTCCATCATTAGATCAATATATTAAAATTAACAATTTAAAACCATATGAATAAAACAATATAATCTTCATAACTAAACATTTGATTAATATTTTAATATTTAATATTATAAAATATAATATTAAATATTATTTTTAAATATTTTAATATTATAAATTATAATATATTTTCTTTCAAAATTTCACAAGGTACACCTTCACTCACACATTCCAAGACATCATAATTCACTTAAAACTTTCAAAATTTTCCAACTTTTTAAATGGCCAATAACCAAAAATTTCTTCAAAACACCATTAAAATAGCTTGAAATTTCTTCAAATTTTAAATTTCAAAAACCAAAAATTCTAGCAATACTTGGTTCTAACTCGAAAATTAATAGGGATAATTCTATCCTCGCATTAAAATTCATCATAAAACATGCACAATTTCAATTTTTCTAATTTTATTTTACATTGGAAAACCATAAATTCCCAAAAACTCCATTGATGAAAAACTTCAAATTTTAAAGTTTCAATTTCAATTTTCTAAAAATACCCTTTGGCTCTAAATATGCCCAATAACACACTTATAACGTCAATTTCACTTTTCAATGATTTTGAAAAAAAATTGCCATGATGAGGGCACAAATTGACATTTTCCAAAAAAATCACAAAACAATTTAAATGAACTAATTTTGCTCAATTTAAAATCTAAATGGGAAGTCCTATGCTCCCTTAAGGGTGAGCATGACCTCTAAATGACAAAACACAATCAAAGGGAGAAGAAAAAATGAACTTACCTCAATTTTGTTGCCACACACAATCACACAAAGCTTGGAAAACACAAAGACAGATGAAGAATCCAGACACCCGAGCAATCCTCCACCCATTCCTATCCAATCCAAAACAAATCCCATCTCTTTCCATCCACAAATGCATCCAATTCCCATTTTTAAAGAAAATGACAAGGAGAGGGTTTTAGAGCAAAAATCCTCCAAAATGAACAACTTTTCTTCTTTTTTTTAAATCAAAATAGAAAATATATTAATATCTCTAATTTCAAATTTTTTTTTGCATTTAAAATTTTCAAAAATGAAATTAAAACCCTTTTTCAATTTTGAAACTTAATTTCAATTCAAAATATCTATTAATTTCCAAAATGAATAACTTAATTCAAATCAGCACAATTAATTTAATTAATCAATAAAATAAATCTAATCCAAGATTTAATTATTTTATTAATTAAATTAAATAAAATTTTTCACATTATAACCAGATTAATTTAATCAACAACTTAAATACATAAAGTCATTTAATTACCCTTTTCAACTTGCAATTAAATAAAATCCTAACAATTTAAACAGTATTAAAACAATTGAACCAGACTAAAACCAATGACACACTTATGGCTAGGGTGATGACTTGACACGGGAAACCTAGCTACTATCTCTCAATCGAATACCATTGGGCATTGGACATGCTCAAACCTGTGAAACCAGGTGGAGTCGATGTCCTGTACCTGTCAACCTGAAAATCAAGTAACAACAACATATAATATGAACAACATAAAATACACACCATGAAGAGGAAATCTCGGGATCGCAGGGCGCTTGCAAGCGAGTGATGCAATCTCGTCCCCTTCACCAATACAATCTTACTAACTGACGAATCTAACATCATTAATATGATCAAAAGCATAAACATCATTAATTCAATTATCCACTATGCTAATCCAAAGCATGACATAATGATAACATTAGGATCAAAATGTCCATGAGATACTATCATGACATATCCAAAAATATCAAGTCACATGATATCTATCATGATAGTGCAACTAATCATTGTAGAGTCATCACTTTACAATGTCAAATACAAGTGTTCATTATTAGAAAGATCGTCACCTTTCAATAATGTACACAGGGTGAGAAGGCCAATAAAGTCATGGAGTCACACACATGAAAAAAGATTTTACACATTAAACATCTTTTAAATGCATTAGTACAGCATAAAATTTGAATCTCAATTTCAATAATAATTTACATCTCAACCATACCAAGTTTTTTCCTAAAGTGTTCAACTTTAATTTTGGAGAGAGGCTTGGTGATAATGTTTGTTGTTTGATCATTTGTACTAATATACTCCAACTGGATCACATTCCTTTCTACCATGTCTCTCACACAGTGGTAAGGAATCTCAATATGTTTTCGTCTATCATGGAATATTGGATTTATTGAAAGCTTAATACAACTCTGATTGTCATAGTGGATAATAGTGGGATTGAAAGGCTCACCGAATAATCCCACAATCAATTTGTGAAGACATACTGCTTCTCTTTCCCCCCATAGAGGCTACAACATATTTAGTTTCAATAGACCTTTGTGCCATTGATGACTGTTTCCTACTAATCCAAGAGATCATAGCCGATCCTAAACTAAAGCAACATCTTTATGTGCTTTTCCAATTGATTACACTTCCAACCCAATCTGAATAAGAATATCCATGTAGGTCTATTTTGTCATTCTTTTATTTAAGGCCATATCCAATAGTACCTTGAAGATATCTCAATATATGCTTCACAACAACAAGGTGAATTTACTTTGGCTCACACATAAATTGGCTTAGGGAATTCACTTTATAGCAAATATCTAGTCTGGTGTTAACCAAGTACACTAAAGATGCAATTATCTGTCTATAGAGAGTAGGATCTACAAATTTTGATTGTGTTGCTACTTATTTCAATTTGTGTAAGTTAGTTTCCATAGGTGTAGACATGGGTCTACAGTCTAACATTCCAAATCTCTTCAAAATATCAATAGTGTACTTTCCTTGATTTAGGATGATACCATTTGATTTTTGCAAAAATTCTTACCCTAGGAAGTAGTGTAAAATGCCCAAGTCTTTCATGTCAAATTCTGAAGGTAGGTCCTTTTTACATTGAGTGATAAGGTGATCTTCCCCTGTTATAAGCGGGTCATCAACATATAAAATTAGTATCACCTTTAATTACCTTAAAGTGGAGATTTGGGTCTGCATCATTCTTGGAAAATCCTAGCCCCAAAAGATAGTTGTCAATTCTTTCATACTAGGCTTTGGGAGCCTGTTTAATTCCATCTAGAGCTTTCTTCATTCTGCATACATGTGAGTCTACTTTATATATCACAAAACCTTCAGGTTTCTCTAAGTAGACTTCTTCTTCAATGACTCCATTTAGGAAGGTAGTTTTTACATCTGTTTGATGGATCTTCCAACCTTTAGTTGTTGCAATAGCTATCACTACTCTCACAGAGGTGTATCAGGCAATAGGTACAAATGTCTCTTCATAATCAATACCTTCCTTTTATGAGAAACCTCTAGCCACAAAACATGCCTTGTGTTTCTCTATACTTCCATCAGTAGCATATTTGATTTTGAAAATCCATTTGGAAGAGACAACAAATTTCTCTTTTGGTTTAGGCACTATATCCCATACATCATTTAACAAAATGGACTAAAAATCTTATGTCATCACATATTTCCACACTTGATGTTTGAGAGCTTCCGTAACATTAGTTGGTTTTGAATTGATGATATCATTCATTAAGGAAACATAGCTTGAGAATATTTTGGGTCTCTTGCTTTCTCTAAAAGTTCCTTTGGGTGTTGTATAATTCTAAACTATCTTAATCATCTTTCTAGCCCAAAGTGGTCTCCTCTTGTTGTTCTTATCAGGATTTTCTTTTGGAGTAGTTTGGTTTTCATTCATGATTTATTTGGGGTACTCCCTCTGAATCTCAAGGGTAGGATCTTCTTCCAAGACTTTAGGAGAATCTTGAATTTCTATCTCATTTGAACTCTTTGCCCTTTTGAAGGCAATTTCTTCCTCAAATATGACATCTCTACTTAGTTCAATTTGAGTATGTCTAGATATGTATATTCTGTAGGCTTTTGAGGTTTCACTATAGCCCACAAATATTCCTTTCTTTCCAGAAGGTTCTAATTTGGATCTCTTTTCTTTAGGAACATGAATGTAGATAGGGCAATCAAATATCCTTAAGTGACTAATGTCAGGTTTTATACCATTAAATGCTTCTTCAAAAGTATTGTTATCTAGATGTGAATGTGGACATCTATTTTGGATGTAGACAATAGTTCTAGAGGCTTTTGAAAAAAATGAGGTTTCTATGTTTTGGTCAAACAACATTTCTTTAGCAGCTTCTACAATAGTTCTATTTTTTCTTTCAGCAACACCATTTTGT
>CM021102.1:843988601-844102830 GCA_007115665.2 Sequoiadendron giganteum
TTAGATGGTTTAATATGATACTGATTCACCCCCCCTCTCAATATCACAAGTTTTCAACAATTGGTATCAAAGCTTGGATCCCTAGAAGTAGCTTGACCTCTTTGGGAAGATCTTGGAGATTGAACACATGGCTGATAGAAAGTTTCCTACTCCTCCAAAAGAGATTCCCGCTATTGAATACACAAAAGAATATTGCATGCTTGACAAAGATGGATAACTCAAAGCTACTTTTGAAGATCTTAATAAAGTTGAAGGTGAAAATAGAGATCTGGAGGAAAATCTTAAAGAAGCAAATGAATGCATCAAAAATTGAGAGAGCAAATCAAGAATTTCAGAGAAAGGCATAAGGAGGTCAATGAACAATTGAAGCAAGCAAATGAAGACATCACCAAACTGAAAGTGCAAGTGGAAGAATAGAAAATAATTGAGGAATGTTTGAATGAAATGGTAAAAATAAAATCTAATGAATGCATGAGGCTTGAACAAGAAGTGGTAAATCTAAGACCAGATTTGGAGAAAGCAAGAAGTCATGAAGATAAATTTAATACAAGTTCTATAATGCTTGATGAGTTGATTGCAAGCCAAAAAGCATCTAAATACAAAGGTGGTTTGGGACTTGAAAAAGGAGAAATCTCAAAAGAAGATCAGACACCGAATGCAAAGAAGATCAATGAACTAGAGAAGAGTGAGGACAAAAAGAACAATGGTAAGATCCAGAATCAAAGAAATAGTTCTAGAAGACCCCGTGTCAGATAACCAAATGCTCAAAGGTACCCATATTTCAATGGTATTTGTTATTCTTTCAATAAATTTGGACATAGAGAAATGGAATGTAGAAGAAAAATAAATCAAAATATTTCATTTTTACTGGTCAATGCTTTACATGCAAGAAATTTGGACATAGAGCAAATGAATGTAGAAGTCAAATGATGAATGCATATAACAATGGTAGAATGATTCAACCTTTCAATGGTTACTTTTATACATGTTATGGATTTGGATATCATAGTGTAATATATTATTTATTACACTAGCATAAGTTAACTTAGGTCATATTAACCCTAGGTTGCATTTAATCTTTTAATAATGTTGTTAGGGTTTCCTTGTTGTCACATGTTGTTAGATCGAGACACATGGCAACATCTTAATGCATCTTGTATCTCACCCTTTCCTATATAAGGAGGGTTATTATATCATTTGAAACATCCTTTTTACCTCATCATTTGAGAGGTCTTAATATCAAGCAAGCTCATTCTTGCATATCCTCTTGTGGAAGATTTATCATTGTTTTGGCAGGTATTCCTAGTTATTAATCTTATTCAATATTTCTAACATGGTATTAGAGCCATTTCTGCAAGACTCTTCCCAAATCTGAGGATTGAGCTATGGTTGTAAGATCTTCTTTGAGGTTGTCTCCATATTAAGGTTTTCTTGGAAGGTCACTTTCGGTGCATGTTGGAGGAAATATGAGCTCATATCCAAGTCCAGGGCTGTCAAGAAAGTCAGATCTGGCTTTTGCTTCACCGAAATAGAGATCATGATACACAATTGCAGAACCGGGGTTTCAAGTTCAAATCTGACAACCGACTTGCATATTTTGCATTTTTAATCAACATTGCTGGTTCCAGCATACCTTTTCATGTTTTAGGTAGCTGATTCAACCTTTGCATGTCATTTTTTGGTTGCTGGGGTCGTTTTTTGTTGCTAAAGGCATCTATTTTACACTAGATCTACATCTTTTGTACATCTGCAAGAAAAAATACCATCTGGGTTTTGTTCGACGCATAAAAAAACCATATGGGTAATTTTTAGTTTTTGCATGCAATCTGTATATTTTGCAGAAATGAACTCAGAAAGCTTCAGCCTTACCCCTCTCCGTTGGCAGTTTCAGATTTGAAGGCAGTTTTCCAATGCTCTGTTCTTGCTCATACGAACTCCGTTTCTCACGATTTTTGTTTTTGAATTTGGCTATTTTTTTGTGCTCTATGCACTAGTGCAGACGTTTTTTGGTTTTGATGAAGAAATGTTTCATAAATTGCAGATTCTCAGTCATGACATTGCACGGTTCTCGTTTTGGGAACTTCGAAGAAGCATAACTCTCTCATACGACCTCGTATCGAGGTGATTCTTTTTTTGAAAGTGCATGATTTTCTGAGTAGATTGCAGTGGTACTATTAGTTTTACTTGTCTGAGTTCCAATACTGTAGTTTCAGTTTACACCCTATTTGTGAGGGTTTTGTAATGCATTGAAATCAAGACCACTTAGTATTTCTTGCTGGTGGAAGTTGTAAATGCACTAATATAAAGTGCCAAATCATATTTTCTTGGGGGGGTTCTTTGATTGAGTAAAAAGGGGGGGTTCAATGTGTTGACTCTTGTTAGCACATATTCTCTTTTAGAAACATGATTTTATGCATCATAGTTCATTATGGGGTTCTCATTTCATCCTGATTTGATCATGTTGAAATGGGGAAACTACACACAATGGAGAAATGGTATCATCACACATCTCTGATGGCTTCATTTGTTGCCAAATTTGTATAATATTGTTCCCCCTCTTGGTATTGATAGTAAGAAATTTGCTTGGAATTGCAAAAGGGATCATGTCTTAGGAGTCATTGCAGTTCATATTGATGTTTCCACCTTGAAAAGTGTTGATCATTGTGATTGCCCTCTTACTCTTCGGACTAAAATTTGGGAGATACATGGAGATCATGACATTCAGCCATTCCCAGATGATCCTATTTCAGATTATCTTGTGCCTCTTCATCTTTCCAACAGGATACCCTATGATGCAGATACTATGCGGGAGTTTGAATATTTGGAATACTTTGAATCTTCAGATGAGGATGAGGATGAAGAGGGTTCTTCCGATGCTCCTATTTCTCCATCAAAGACAGTTGATGTACCTTCACCTTCAGTGATTTCATTACAATCAATATCACTTTGTCTTCCTAATTGGGATTCCTATTTATCAAACATTGCACCCTTGTTTGTGGAGTCTCACATTTCAGATTTGGAGGACATATTTGAGGGGATATCTCTCCTATTTGATGACAGTCATTGCACTCCTGTTGTCAAATCATCACAATCTTTGGATTTTGTTCAGCATCTATTTCCACATCGTCCTGATTTGTCACCTTCTACATTGATTGGGTATGTACCTGAGTGAGTTGTGGCATCTTCATCTTCATCAAGGAAGGAGACACATGAGTAGCTTTCAGAGACATCATCAGCATTCATATACATCCATCCTTCCTTCAATTCCTATCCAGAATGGGAAGCATCTCTGCACTTGCACCTGGTTTTGTTTCTTCTGAAAGGGAGACAAGTTGTTTGTTGACATTGGATCATGTTTTTTCTACATACACTTACCTTTTTTTTTAAAGGTGATCACATATTTTGGGGGGGCTATATTGTCTCTCTATTTCCCTCCTATGGGGGGGCCATTGATTGTATTGTATCCATGTGATGATTGTTGTCCTTGGGGGGATGATGTTGAGTCCTCCAATCATCACCTTTCTACATTTCATCTCCTTTTTTTGGAGAGGGGTTTTCTTCCCACTAGGTTTTCCCCTTTTCTCCATTTAGTGGGAGATTAGTTGCATTTTCATCGTATGTACATAGGTACCTAATATGGCCATCAGCCGAGACCCATCATCATCATGCATAATCATTGCATTTTCATTTCCTCCCTAAGTTGCACTTATGGGGGGTGTTAGTGTAATATATTATTTATTACACTAGCATAAGTTAACTTAGGTCATATTAACCCTAGGTTACATTTAATCTTTTAATAATGTTGTTAGGGTTTCCTTGTTGTCACATGTTGTTAGATCAAGACACATGGCAACATCTTAATGCATCTTGTATCTCACCCTTTCCTATATAAGGAGGGTTATTATATCATTTGAAACATCCTTTTTACCTCATCATTTGAGAGGTCTCAATATCAAGCAAGCTCATTCTTGCATATCCTCTTGTGGAAGATTTATTATTGTTTTTGCAGGTGTTCCTAGTTATTAATCTTATTCAAGATTTCTAACACTATGGTCACATCAGGTATGTCAAGGAAACCATACCCACAAGATCGAATACCAACTATGGTCACACAAAGTGCCATCTAACATCACATCATGAGTTACCCATGGCGGATCATCGGATGGTGGCCCAGTCCGATCCCCGGCCTTCATACATACTAACCCGAAAACAAAACCAACAGTTGTCCTAGACAGAGTGTCATCACACAGCTCGTCATGAGTTACCCACGACAATTCTTCCTAGGCTCTAGCCCCCACAAGAAAAGGTTATCTTGGTGACCTTTACCGAATCCCGACCCTCATACTCACTAATGCATAATCAAATACCTTTCGTACAGACAAGATAGATGACCTTGCCATTCCAGGCCTTCCCACCCATCCCAAGCCTAACCAAGCACTTGGGTCCATGAGTGAGGCATTAATATCTTGATTAGTGAGAAGTTAGTCCTAATCTTCTAAGTATTGTTTTAGTTATCACTTGATTAAACCACTTTTGAAGGTTATCCTAGATACCTCTTTGGGCTCTGGCCCCTACAGAAGCCACTCTTCTACTTGACAACACACATGCCATCCAAACACCAAGGGTACAAAGTGCAACATACAAGATAACATGTCCACTCCTTTCTCAGGAGGTGACATAAGAGAAAGCCATCTCCAACGCTGGAGGTAACAACAATAACAAAACCACTCCTGACAAGGAGGCACACATTACAAAATCCACTACTTTCTCAGGAGGCACAAAACATTCCCGTTCGTAGAAATCGGGTATAACATTGACATAACTTCATGCACTACCCAAGGGAATTAACAAACAGTCGACATCACAAGACGACAACCCCCAACCTCTAGGGTCCTCTAGAAGACTTACATGTTAAATACACTTAACCCATTTCCCCAAAACATGAACTCAGAGGAAATAATCACGAAGGCAACTTGAGAGGAATTAAACTAATTTGGATATATTAAATCCATTTCCTTTCATAACAATCAGTAATTTATTGCCTTTAAACACATTTATATTAAATTCCAAATTTGTCCTTTCAAATAATATTACTTTAGAATAAATCTAATAATTTGACTAAGAACACAATATTTGAATATTCTCAATTATACTTAAATCAATATTTTAACGTATGTATAAATTCCATCATTAGATCAATATATTAAAATTAACAATTTAAAACCATATGAATAAAACAATATAATCTTCATAACTAAACATTTGATTAATATTTTAATATTTAATATTATAAAATATAATATTAAATATTATTTTTAAATATTTTAATATTATAAATTATAATATATTTTCTTTCAAAATTTCACAAGGTACACCTTCACTCACACATTCCAAGACATCATAATTCACTTAAAACTTTCAAAATTTTCCAACTTTTTAAATGGCCAATAACCAAAAATTTCTTCAAAACACCATTAAAATAGCTTGAAATTTCTTCAAATTTTAAATTTCAAAAACCAAAAATTCTAGCAATACTTGGTTCTAACTCGAAAATTAATAGGGATAATTCTATCCCCGCATTAAAATTCATCATAAAACATGCACAATTTCAATTTTTCTAATTTTATTTTACATTGGAAAACCATAAATTCCCAAAAACTCCATTGATGAAAAGCTTCAAAATTTAAAGTTTCAATTTCAATTTTCTAAAATACCCTTTGGCTCTAAATATGCCCAATAACACACTTTTAAAGTCAATTTCACTTTTCAATTATTTTGAAAAAAAATTGCCATGATGAGGGCACAATTTGACATTTTCCAAAAAAATCACAAAACAATTTAAATGAACTAATTTTGCTCAATTTGAAATCTAAATGGGAAGTCCTATGCTCCCTTAACGGTAAGCATGACCTCTAAATGACAAAACACAATCAAAGGGAGAAGAAAAAATGAACTTACCTCAATTTTGTTGCTACACACAATCACACAAAGCTTGGAAAACACAAAGACGGATGAAGAACCCAGACACCTGAGCAATCATCCACCCATTCCTATCCAATCCAAAACAAATTCCATCTCTTTCCATCCACAAATGCATCCAATTCCAATTTTTAAAGAAAATGACAAAGAGAGGGTTTTAGAGCAAAAATCCTCCAAAATGAACAACTTTTCTTTTTTTTTTTAAAACAAAACAGAAAATATATTAATATCTCTAATTTCAATTTATTTATTTTTGCATTTAAAATTTTCAAAAATGAAATTAAAACCCTTTTTTCAATTTTCAAACTTAATTTCAATTTCAAAATATCTATTACCTTCCAAAATGAATAACTTAATTCAAATCAACACAATTAATTTAATTAATCAATAAAATAAATCTAATCCAAGATTAAATTATTTTATTAATTAAATTAAATTAATTAATAAATTAGAGCATTTTTCATATTATAACCAGATTAATTTAATCAACAACTTAAATACATAAAATCATTTAATTACCCTTTTCAACTTGCAATTAAATAAAATCCTGACAATTCAAACAGTATTAAAACAACTGAACCAGACTAAAACCGATGACACACTTATGACTAGGGTGATGACTTGACACGGGAAACCTAGCTACTATCTCCCAATCGAATACCGTTGGGCATTGTACATGCTCAAACCTATGAAACCAAGTGGAGTCAATATCCTGTACCTGTCAACCTGAAAATCAAGTAACAACAACATATAATATGAATAGCATAAAATACACACCATGAAGAGGAAATCTCAGGATCGCAGGGAGCTCGCAAGCGAGTGATGCAATCTCATCCCCTTCACCAATACAGTCTTATTAACTGACGAATCTAACATCATCAATATGATCAAAAGCGTAAACATCATTAATTCAATTATCCACTATGCTAATCCAAAGCATGACATAATGATAACATTAGGATCAAAAATGTCCATGAGATACTATCATGACATATCCAAAAATATCAAGTCACATGATATCTATCATGATAGTGCAACTAATCATTGTAGAGTCATCACTTTACAATGTCAAATACAAGTGTTCATTATTAGAAAGATCGTCACCTTTCAATAATGTACACAGGGTGAGAAGGCCAATAAAGTCATGGAGTCACACACATGAAAAAAGATTTTACACATTAAACATCTTTTAAATGCATTAGTACAGCATAAAATTTGAATCTCAATTTCAATAATAATTTACATCTCAACCATACCAAGTTTTTTCCTAAAGTGTTCAACTTTAATTTTGGAGAGAGGCTTGGTGATAATGTTTGTTGTTTGATCATTTGTACTAATATACTCCAACTGGATCACATTCCTTTCTACCATGTCTCTCACACAGTGGTAAGGAATCTCAATATGTTTTCGTCTATCATGGAATATTGGATTTATTGAAAGCTTAATACAACTCTGATTGTCATAGTGGATAATAGTGGGATTGAAAGGCTCACCGAATAATCCCACAATCAATTTGTGAAGACATACTGCTTCTCTTTCCCCCCATAGAGGCTACAACATATTTAGTTTCAATAGACCTTTGTGCCATTGATGACTGTTTCCTACTAATCCAAGAGATCATAGCCGATCCTAAACTAAAGCAACATCTTTATGTGCTTTTCCAATTGATTACACTTCCAACCCAATCTGAATAAGAATATCCATGTAGGTCTATTTTGTCATTCTTTTATTTAAGGCCATATCCAATAGTACCTTGAAGATATCTCAATATATGCTTCACAACAACAAGGTGAATTTACTTTGGCTCACACATAAATTGGCTTAGGGAATTCACTTTATAGCAAATATCTAGTCTGGTGTTAACCAAGTACACTAAAGATGCAATTATCTGTCTATAGAGAGTAGGATCTACAAATTTTGATTGTGTTGCTACTTATTTCAATTTGTGTAAGTTAGTTTCCATAGGTGTAGACATGGGTCTACAGTCTAACATTCCAAATCTCTTCAAAATATCAATAGTGTACTTTCCTTGATTTAGGATGATACCATTTGATTTTTGCAAAAATTCTTACCCTAGGAAGTAGTGTAAAATGCCCAAGTCTTTCATGTCAAATTCTGAAGGTAGGTCCTTTTTACATTGAGTGATAAGGTGATCTTCCCCTGTTATAAGCGGGTCATCAACATATAAAATTAGTATCACCTTTAATTACCTTAAAGTGGAGATTTGGGTCTGCATCATTCTTGGAAAATCCTAGCCCCAAAAGATAGTTGTCAATTCTTTCATACTAGGCTTTGGGAGCCTGTTTAATTCCATCTAGAGCTTTCTTCATTCTGCATACATGTGAGTCTACTTTATATATCACAAAACCTTCAGGTTTCTCTAAGTAGACTTCTTCTTCAATGACTCCATTTAGGAAGGTAGTTTTTACATCTGTTTGATGGATCTTCCAACCTTTAGTTGTTGCAATAGCTATCACTACTCTCACAGAGGTGTATCAGGCAATAGGTACAAATGTCTCTTCATAATCAATACCTTCCTTTTATGAGAAACCTCTAGCCACAAAACATGCCTTGTGTTTCTCTATACTTCCATCAGTAGCATATTTGATTTTGAAAATCCATTTGGAAGAGACAACAAATTTCTCTTTTGGTTTAGGCACTATATCCCATACATCATTTAACAAAATGGACTAAAAATCTTATGTCATCACATATTTCCACACTTGATGTTTGAGAGCTTCCGTAACATTAGTTGGTTTTGAATTGATGATATCATTCATTAAGGAAACATAGCTTGAGAATATTTTGGGTCTCTTGCTTTCTCTAAAAGTTCCTTTGGGTGTTGTATAATTCTAAACTATCTTAATCATCTTTCTAGCCCAAAGTGGTCTCCTCTTGTTGTTCTTATCAGGATTTTCTTTTGGAGTAGTTTGGTTTTCATTCATGATTTATTTGGGGTACTCCCTCTGAATCTCAAGGGTAGGATCTTCTTCCAAGACTTTAGGAGAATCTTGAATTTCTATCTCATTTGAACTCTTTGCCCTTTTGAAGGCAATTTCTTCCTCAAATATGACATCTCTACTTAGTTCAATTTGAGTATGTCTAGATATGTATATTCTGTAGGCTTTTGAGGTTTCACTATAGCCCACAAATATTCCTTTCTTTCCAGAAGGTTCTAATTTGGATCTCTTTTCTTTAGGAACATGAATGTAGATAGGGCAATCAAATATCCTTAAGTGACTAATGTCAGGTTTTATACCATTAAATGCTTCTTCAAAAGTATTGTTATCTAGATGTGAATGTGGACATCTATTTTGGATGTAGACAATAGTTCTAGAGGCTTTTGAAAAAAATGAGGTTTCTATGTTTTGGTCAAACAACATTTCTTTAGCAGCTTCTACAATAGTTCTATTTTTTCTTTCAGCAACACCATTTTGTTGAGGGTTGTAGGCTACTGTAAACTCCCTCTTAATCCCAACATTTATACAAAATTCCTTAAATATTTTTGAGGTGTATTCCTTCCTATTATCTATCTTTAGAATTTTGATTTTCTTCTCAGAAAATTTTTTAGTAAGTGCTTTGAACTCCTTAAACCTTTTAAGGATTTCTATTGACTCTTTGCACTTAAGAAAGTATATCCAAGTCTTCCTAGAGAAGTCGTCTATAAATATTACATAATATAGGAAGCTCGTGATGGAGGGTACAAACATGAGTCCACATAAGTCAGAATGAACTAGTTCTAACACATTTTTGGTTTTACTCAAACTATTTTGGAAGGATCCCTTTGTATTCTTTCCTAGGGCACACCCTTTACATGCTCCTTCATGATTTTTTTTAGTTTAGGCAATCCTGTTACTAATTTTTCTATAGAGGGTAGGGCAAGGAAATGAATATGTCCTAATCTTCGATGCCAAATTTCATTTGAATCAGAAGTCTCAAGGGTAAGAGCTTGTTTGATGTCAGTGCACAGTTTATAAAGATATCCTTGTCTTATACCTATATTTTATGCTTTCTTTATAGTGGAGTTCTTTGGCCATGCCAAAAAATTTCCATCCATAAAGGTAACCCTATATCCATTGTCTTCAAGAGAAGAGATGGATATTCCTCTTTATTCCTAGTACAAACAAGACTCCAATGAGTTGTAGGGAGAGGCCAGATTTAAATTTGATGGTGCAAGTTCCAACCCCCCTTACTGGATGTGCAGAATCATCCCCAATAGTTACTTCTTCATCAGTTTCTTCTGTCATAATATCTAGGTGTTCTCTAAATCATGTGATGTGCGTTGACGAACCAATATCAATTACCCAATTGTTGAATTTGTTTGATACTTGACTTGATAATGCTAATTAGAAGACAAATTTCTCAGAGTCATATTATGTATTTGTCTTTCCAACTTTAGCAAAAGATGCTTGTTGTTTTGTTCTATCAAGGCACTTCATTGCATAGTGTCCATATTGATCACATCTAAAACATTGTATTTGGGAGATTTCTTCTCTTTTCTTGAATGGTCCCTTTCCATAAGAATTCTTCTTTCTCTTGAATTTTTTCTTCTTACCTTTCTTATGAGAATTTGTGTTTAGCACCTGAATATCATCATCAATTCTTTTTTGTTTGTTTTCTTTTGTCATTAGTCTTGTTTCTTCTTGTAAGCAATTTGTTCTTAGTCTATCAAATTTAGGCAGTTTTGATCTTGCACTTATTCCTTGAATAAATGACTCCCATGAGTTTGGTAGGCCACCTAGAGCTATTAGAGTTAACTCCTTGCTATCAATTTAATATCCAACTGTTGATAGTTGATTTCTTAATTCATTGATTCTCATGAAATAAGCATTAATGGATTCTCCCTTGTTAATTTGAACATCATTGAGTTGCCTCTTTAGAGAAAGGGTCCTACTGGTGTTGTTTATTTCAAAGGTTCTCTCAAGGGATTTAAACATTTGATATGCAGTCTCATGTTTAGATAGAATAGGTACTATATGGTCCCTAACTGCCTCTACTATAATTTTCATATTTTTCTCATCATTCTCAATCCATTGAGATTTCTCTGGATCATTCTTTGGTTCTTTCATGTTTTCTTTCACAAATGAGTCTAACTTATTTTCTTTCAGAATCATCATGATTCTGAACTTCCATGAAGTAAAGTTTTTTGCACCTTCAAGATGATCCTCAAATCTAATTACACTTGAAATTATGAATAATGTAATGTGAATGTGATTTCTAGAGAAAAATATGATTTTCTAAATAATCTGATATCTTTATTTAATTCAGATCTTTTCTCAACGTGGCTCTAATACCATGATAAAAATAATTAAACCTATCATATTTTAAATAGAATAATAAACTTGGAATTTTGAAGTATGATTTCAATACAATTTTGGTTGAATGTCTTAACAAATTTCTAAGTTAAATTTTTCTCACTAAATGTCAATCCTCAAAGGTAAAACATATATTAATTTTGATGATACCCAAATGAGGATGGAGCTGATATAAGTATCAAATGGGAGACATGTCCCATGAGCGGACGTGTCTCCATAAAGTGGAGACATGTCTGCTCAAGGGATGTGTCCCATTATTTAATATTTTATCTTAACTAACAGTTCAATTATTAATCGGTGTTAGTTTCCTTAACCATCAATCATCCTATATAAGTTCGATATGAACTTATCATATATAAAAAAATAAAAAATAGTAATGCACGATCTGGAAGTGATCAATGATATTCGATTTGGGATGTGATGAAGAATAGGTAGTCAATAATATGCAAGTAATAAACTCTCTAAATGTGGATCGAATTCACATACTTGGATGTAGCGATTTCAAGATAAATGATGATGATGAATAAATTCAATCATCATTTATATCTGACCAAATCTACTTTAATTCAACAAATATATATATCTGGTTTTATCTTGTGTTGTGTTATGGATAATTTATTATGTGATTAGTTTCTTTTTATGTTGAAAAACTATTAACTATAGAAAAATTGAAGGATTCCATAATTATTTAGATCTACTGATTCACCCTTATCTTAGTAGATTGTGTTCCCTTCACTTGGATCTCCTTAAGTCATTCTCTTAACTCCCCTCAAGCCATCCTCTTAGGACCCCTTTAAGTTATCCTTTTAGTAGCCCTAAATCCATCCTCTTGTATCTCCTTAATCCATTATCTTAACTCCCCTTAAACCATCCTATTAGGACCCTATAATTCATCATGTTAGCTACCCTAAATCCATCCTCTTGCATCTTGTTAATTCATTATCTTAACTCTTATTAAGCCATCCTCTTCAAAACCCTTAAGTGATATCCTCCTGGGTCCTCTTAAGCCATCCTATATTGTGTACCCTTAAATCCATCCTCTTGCATCCCCTTAAGTAATTTCCTCACTATATTTAATCATTTTTTGTTTTAGTTCTCACATGACTTGGAGTTATGACTCGTAAAATGTATAGTTAATTTAGAATTGTATTCATTATTTCTATAGATCAACCATAATTGTCACTACCAATTTTCATCGTAAATGCATTACAAAAAAGAGATGATGCAAAATTTACAATAGAATTTGAATAAATGCAAGTAACTATATATTTCTATGTATTTAACTTATACTCAAAATATGAAGTGGTGACCACCCAAAATACTAAGAGGGGGGTGAATTAGTATTCTCTTAAAACATTCAAACATTAAACATCTAATTACCAAAGAATATTCGACTGAAATAAAGAAAGAGAGCATGAAACATTCACATCACATAATACATGAACACTAGGATATTTTCGTGGAAAACCAAAAATGGGAAAAAACCATGGTGAAGTTTAGTTAACAATATATTATAACTAGCTATAACTAATATATTTATAGAAGTGCTCACTGTAGGCTGACTCACTATCCATTGAGAAAAAGATAGAAGAGAGATGATGGTTCATAACCTATTTTTAATTGTTACAATTGCATCTAACATATGGGTATGTGCAGGATAATGATGGGCCAAAAAGTGGTGATATCTAAGTGATATGATGACCCATGTGGCTGACAACTTTTTTCTTACCCAAAATTGATGAAACAAAAAGGGTTTTTATAGGAGATTCTCAACTTTCCACCAATATAAATTATGCTTTGCTTTGAATTTAATAAATAATTACTATTCATTTTCTATTTGAATTACGACTAAAGTCTTGATTGATAGGTTGATTGAAAAACATGTATAGCTTTCAAACGGTATCATATTTTTTGAATCCGAAACATGTGCCACATTTTATGCTGCACATACTATAGGATTAAAAATAAAATAAAAATTCATGAAATTTTGACCTAGTTAAGGTGGTTAGACATACGAGTTTTTTATATTTTTTTAAATTTGTAATAAAAAAATCATAATTTATTATTTACTTGGAAAAAAATTACAAAAAAGTATGCATCGCATCGGGACATGAGTCCCCTACTTATATATAAAATATTATAAGAAAATATTATCATTTTATTTTGGTTAGGGTGGTCAGATAGACACCTACTTATTTTTTCCCTGAAATTTAAGTACTACTGCATTAAAATTTCAAATTTTCACCAAGTAGTTTAGAAACTAAATTCAATTTTCTATAGATTCTATTCTTACATATTTTTGAAATAATATAGATAACTTATTCAAATTTTGACATCAAGTTGCCTAACTTTGATTTTCTGAATTTTATTGCCACTTAAGGGCTTGTTTTTTCCATGATGATCTTGCACATACCCATATGCATGTTCCATTGAAGAAAAATTAAAAAAAATTATTTAATTTTGATTCAACACCCTACCATGCTCTTCATTCACACAACTCTCATCTTCAACTAAACATTCACAACTTAACTTCACATTTCTTTGATCAAATTTTCATCACATACATGTAAAATATTCTCAACATACACCTTATTTCATAAAACATTGAAAAACATCCAACATATATATTTGCATTGAGTGTAGAATCAATTAGGTTGGCCTAATCAAATGTAACACCCAAAATATAAAATTTTCAGCTCCAAAAATTTCATACATACAACGCTCCACAATTCAAATCTCAAAAAAACTTGTAATAGGTTATCATGGACCTATAACTGATCCCACATAAGACCACAATACTTACTTAATCTTCACATAACATCAAACATGTTAGTTTAGCATGACATAATAATTAATAGAAAAATCCTTCAACTATTTATCCACATCTTGATACGTGGACCTCAAAACTTGATGCCAACTTGAATTTATACTCTACTACCATCGAGAAACTTATCTTTAGGAATGCAAACTCAAAAACCATCCGTGGAAATGTGCAAAATATCCCGCACAACTTCACTGTATATAAATCACTATAATTTTCTAGGCTGAACTCTTTTACTCATAACTTTCAAACCACTTGCCAAAACCTAATGAAAACTTGGAATCAAATACATCTCACATCCAAAAAAAGTATGTTAGAATCATAGAGTCAAATCTTCATTTGTAGACTAGTTTGGACCCAAAAACTAGCACACTATAACACTGCATGTATAGAATTTAAATTTAGTCAATTTCCCATTACAATTATCTTTACAAGATTAAACCAACTGGAAAAATGTCATCCTGCACACCTCATAAACCTATTAGAACTGGTCAAAATGATCTACAACCAAAATCTTTAAATAAGTCACAATATTGACATCAATGACAACATTGCAACACATCGTTATGTACCTTCCATGCTCATGTTTCCAAACAACATGATCAATGACAATCTCTCCAAGATTCCAAAAATATCCCCCTTTGTCATTGAAGGAAACATGCCAAGATCTCTAAAATATTATCCAATATTCTCCATAATACTCTCCCCCTTTGACATCAAGGGCAAAGGTCTCCTATAAAAATTGTTACGACTTTCACTAGAGCTTCCCCTAAGAAATGTAAGCATATATACAAACTAAAAAGAATATATTGACTCCCCTTGAGTCATGTAACAGATAAAAATACCAAAATTGTACTAGATACAACACTATAAAGTTTGCATATGTACAAAGAATCTGAATTAAAATACAAGAAATGCATAAAAATAATAAGAGACAAGTCAACCCGAGGTGGTTGATGCCTACAACTTTTGGAAATGGTCTTACCATGCTTGCTTTCCATCTTTCCAGTCTCTCTTGGCTTTTGCAAGAAATATATTCTATGCTTCAAACTTAATAAGTAGCTCTTCTCCCTCTTCCAGAGTACCAGGTACTAGATTCATCTTTTGGGCTTTGTCCTCACTTAAAAGAGCTCTTAAAACAAGTAGGAATTTAGGATTGACAAGATCCCTTAAATCTCCAAGATGTAGAATAATGTATTCTTTTTGTGCTTGCAGCTAGAAAAATTTCTTATGGATATCCTCTTTGATACTCCTTTTCTCTCTAGTTAGATTAGCTAATAGATCATAGGAACTTGAGGTGGTATTGATTTGAGACCTAATAGAGTCTATTTCCTTCCTTATGCTTTGTGTGGCTCTGGGCCACTTCATCCCATACTGATATAGCGTCTTCGCCTCAACAACACATCCTTCAACATCCTTTAACAATTCTAATTTTGTTATGTTCAATGGCACATTTCTTTGTAATTTCTAACATTCTTTTATTATTGATTCACTTCTTCACTTCCTTGTCTACTTCTTCCTCTAGTCTAGATACATAAAATTTAAAGGAATCAATCAATAGTTTGAAATTTTCCATACCAGAGAGAGATGTGTCTATACTTTCACCAAGTATGGGGGTGAGTGTAGGATCATGGGGGTCCAAAAAAGTGGTGATATGACAAAAAAGTGGCTGACAACTTTTTTTATCTAAATTTGATGAAATAAAAAGGTTTTATTGAGAAAATTTCCATATTTCCACCAATATAAGATATGCCTTAATGGAATTAAATAGATAATTATCATTGATTTTCTACATGCATTCTGACTAAAGTCTTGATTGATAGGCTAGCTGAAAAACATCTATAATTCTTAAACGACCTTTCATATTTTTTTGAATCCAAAAGATGCAGCACATTTTATGCTTCCCATACTATAGGGAAAAAAAATAAAAAATAATTTCATAAATTTTTGACCAAGTTATGGTGGTCAAACAAACAAGTTTTAATATTTTTAAATTTTTTTAATAAAAAATCCATAACTAATTATTTACTTTCAAAAAAATTACAAAAAAAATGTGGCACATATGGGCATGTGTCTTCTACTTTTATTGAAAGTTTCAAAAAATAATATTATTTTTTTATTCTACTTAGGTTGGTTAGACATACAGCTTCTTTTTCTTTTTTCCTGAAAAATTAGTACTACTGCATTGAAATTTTAGATTTTCACCAAATATATTTACTTTTTTCCAAAAAAGGACTACTATCTTAGAAACTACATTCGATTTTCTTAAAATTTTGTTCTTACATATTTTCCAAATTATGTGAATAAATTATTCAAATTTTTATGTTAGGTTCTAACTCTATTTTTCTAAATGTCATTGCCACTTAATGGCCTAGTTTTGGACCCCATGGATGTTCCTGCACTGACCCATGGTCTCTTGAAAAGATTAAACTACTTCTTCCATTAGTTTACTTCTCTTCTTGTGTGTTTTAATGATCTCTTTTCTCACAGATGCATGGAACATATCTCCTAGTTGTAGCTTGTGGATAGGAGATATCTTATCCAAATCAACATTTCCTTGATACATCGGTAATTAAAAAAGCTATGTAGATTCAACAGATTAAAATTTGGTTGCATACTCAGTAGAATTTTCAAGGAATCTTTAGAGGAGCTGAAATATTCACCTGAAACCTTAGTTGTTTCCATAACCTTTCTTTTTTCTTTAACACTTCCATAGTCTATTGGTTTTTTTGTTTCTGCTTGTGCATCTCTAGATGCATCCTCAGTCTTGTCTTCACTTTCCTCCTCATGCTCTTCTTCTTTATCCTCATCAACCTTCTCTTCATTATCATCTTTATTTGTATAATCTTCCTTAGTGGGATTTTCTATTATTACTAGAGGAATAACTTCTTCTTGTGTCGGGGGAGGAGTGATAATAATTTCCTTTACAATTTCTTCTCTGATCATTGCTTCTTCAACAACCTTTTATGTCATGTCCTCTAGTTTTGGAGGATTTTTGTCCAATACAACTTCTTCATTTATATCATGCTCATGTTGAGCATCACTTTTTTGCATCTCTTCTAATACATTTGGTTCTGGAGCATTATTTTCCACATTCATTTCTTCTTCATTTCCTAGTATCATTCCCAGTTTTTGTGCAATCTCCTATGCTTTGTCATTACTTTCCTTTTGGATTCTTTCAAGATCATCTTTATCTTTTCCCATAAGGGTAGTCACCCTTTCCTTTTTTCTTAACTTCTTGCTAAATATACTGGCCAAAGTGGCTCTATCATCCTTGAATAAAGGAGCACTCATTCTTTCCAAAGCTTCTTCCTTAAGCCCTACCTCTTTCTCTATGGATTCTTCTCTTCTCTCTAACAAAATATTCAACAAGTCTTAAAGAATCTTTTTCTTAATTTTTCTCTTGTCCACCTCAAGGATAAAAATATACTTGACTATATCTTCAATGATGGTTGCCTTATCTATCTCATCTACATCTTTGTATAGAGATGTGGTTTCTCCTAACATTTCATTTTACAAAATAGTGTTAAACAATGCCTCTAATTTAATGAGGGAATGAGGTGTTATCAGTTTTTCCTTTTTCTCTTTTCCTTCAACCAAAGTCTTCTTTGTTTTTGAATTCCTCTTCTTCTTTGGATAAGACTTTTCGGCTTCATTCTTCTTTTTATTTTTCTATCTCCTCTTCACTCTCGATGTTTATGATATCAAACCTTCTTCTTTTTGAACTACCTTCACCTTGTCAAGTATCACTTCTTCTTCTCCTATCCAATGGTGGTCCCTCTTCTTCCAATTTTTCTTCTTATTTTGTGACATTAATCCTTATACCATTCTCTCTCATAGAATTATATTTTATTCTTCTTTTGGTTGGGGTAGTAGATAGTGCAATAGTGGTAGTTTTCTTCATTTTAGCTCCTATAGTTTTCACTACTGGAGGAGATTTCTCCCTTACCAGAGAATTGATAGAAGTATTTCTCTTTTCTCCAATAGTTGGCATAGTCCCAAAGGACTTCTGATGGAAGGAGGGGTGGTATCAATCCTACTAGATCTTCTTGAGCTTATGGATGCTTCTATAGCACTTAAATATTCTGTAGCTCTCTCTTTTGCATACCAGACTCTTTATTTTGAAATGCCAATTTATTTTTCATACAAATCAACCATCTTTTCAACATTCTTCTTGATTTATGATTTCCTCAGTTCCATGTGCACCTCTATAGATTTATCCTCATTTGTACCATACCTTTCTCTAGTTTCATCCTTTGGACTCTTCAACAAAATGTCTACATAACCAATAATTTATTGTTCACTAATCTCATATCCCAGTGCATGGATCCATACTGTCCTTAGTTCCACTACTTCCATCATACATTCATCTGTAGATACTAGAAATGTGATATCATTGTGATATTTTTCAACCATTTTCCTAGGTATCCTATCCCTTTCATGCATTATCCTTTGAAATACTACAAAGAAGTCAACAATAGAATCATCTTGTGCCTTCACATCTTTGAGTCCAATCATATGGTCTTTGATTTGATGAGCAATAGGTCTGCCTCTGAGCCATGCCATTTTCTAAGTTTTGAGTATTTTCTTTAGAAAGTAGAAAAGTAAACATACTAAAAAAGTCTCATACATAAATACATTCTTCTTTTTCTTAGTTTTCTTTAATAAATTCTCCATCAATTGTTGCCTAAGAAAATCACAAAGATCATAGTTTGCACCATTCTCAACCATCTCATATGCCACATTGATTTTTATGGGAGACACTAAATTTTCCATGTTTGTGAAATAAATTTTTTATCTAATCATCATTTTTGCATGTCTTACAGCTAGGTTTCTAATGATATTCACTACTAGAGCTCTTTTATCATATGTAGCACATGTACTTTCCATAGCAACTTCATTCTTGATAGATTTTAGCTCAAGAACTAGTTTGGTGGAGAAAAGAATAGTAACCTCTCTAATTACTTCTTTAGTTATCATGTTAGGCATATTAGTCCAAAAAAAAAATTAATGGATTCTGCTAAGTGCCATTCTAACCCATTTTTCATCAAAACAAAAATTAGGGAACCATTGGCATACATCTAGTTTCTTCATGACTAGGCTTTGAAAATCTAGCTCTAGGGTAAACTTTTCTCCACTAAATTCATTAGCCCACAAAGATTCCCTAACTTAGAATGATCAAATTCTTCTTTCCCTGAATGTAGATCCTAATATCCTCAATTGGTAAAACCTTGTAAGGAATGTGTGAAAATGCACCTCATGGGTCATCTTCTATAAATTTTATAGGATAATTCTTGAATTTTGGTTGAGGTTTTTTTGTTAATTTTGTAACCCTTGGCATAGCAATTGCTAAATAGATTCAAATTTCTTTCCAACAAATTTATTTAAAAACTAGGGTAAACAGATTTGTGAATACCTTTATCTTCACTCACCGAATTTCGATGCACTGAACCTCATATGACCTTTAAATTTCTTTCACTTCTCTACTCCTTCTTGAATTCATTTGTGAAATGAGTTTTCCTTAGTGAATTTACCTATAATCCTTTGATCTACCCAGATTCTACATTAAATTTTTCAACCATAAATTTGGAAACCCTTTATCTGTATGCACATAAAACTTCCAAAGCTTCACAAACTTCCACATCATCATGATTTCTTACACAATATTCACCAATAGATGAAGAATGTTGATACACATAATATATCTTTGTGTTGAGGCATCAACACCTCTTTTCTAGTGGGGAAAAAATATTTTCATTAAAGCTCCCCCTAAGCCAAAGCTCTTAGCTTAGTTTTTGGAGGAAACATCTGCACTAGATGAGGGTAAATATTCTTCCTTGTCTTCTGTATCTTCCTTCTTTCTCCAAATATTTTCCATTTCCTTATTTTTTTCTAAAATATCCACCTTTTTTACTGGTCAATTCCTTTTTACGAGATTATCCTTGTATTTTTTCTTCTACAAAACTTGGAAATATGTCCAGGTCTATTGCAATTGTAACATGTCATATTATTCTAAAAAATATTCCTTCCATTCACTTTGGATCTACATTTATTAGCTTTGTGTCCAAATCCATAGCACGTATAACAATAAACATTGAAATATTGAATCATTCTACCATTGTTATATCTCACAATATATTATCCAATTATAGTATATTTACAAAAGTGCTCACTGCGGGTGGACTCATCATCCACAAAGAAAAATATAGAAGAGAGATGGTTTCTCACAACCTCTTTTGAACTATTACAATTGGATTTTACATATGCATGAAATGTAGTTCCATTGAAGCACAATAAACAAACTTTATCTAATTCTGATTCAATACTCTATCATCCTCTTCATTCGCACAACTTTGATCTTCAACTCAACATTTGTAACTTAAATTTGTACTACTCTAATAAAAATTGTATCACATGCATGTAGAACATTCTCAACATACACCTTATGCCACAAAATATTGAAAACTATCCAACATATATATCCATATTGTTGGGATATGGTGTTGTATGTCATTACATAATTTGATATATTATAATGTAATTAAATAATTATATAGTAGTGATGCACCTAGGAGGTGTGGTTGATCACACTAGGTAATTATTTGGGGACCACTTTATGTTGTATTGTAATATTGTATTATTATTTAATGTGTGGGAGACATGTGATAATAATTTAATATTGGGGAAATATTCAAAAGGTGAAAACTTGGTACCCAATATTAAATAATGGGTTAGTGGTTTTGTATTCACATGGTTTTGTGGTACATGGTTTTATTCTATCATGTGTTTGTATTTGTGTGAGCTTGAATCTATAAAAGAAAGAACATGTTTAGTGGTTAAGGTTGGCTAGGTGAGCGGGCTATCATTATTGAGTCTTTTTGAGGAGTACATATTTGAAGCATGGCTTGGGATGTGTGAATTCATTCTTGGACACATGATAATGCATTTGGAAGGTTTTATTCTTTAGAGGTATTTATTATAACTCTTGTATTGCTTTATTGTTGAATAATATGATGGAGTATGGATGCTTTTGGAGGCTATCTTTTTCCCTCTTGAGGGTTTTCCCAGGGTATATCTTGCATTATTTTGTGGCTTGTCTATTTGATCTATGCATCATGGTTACTTGTATGCATGATTTCTTCTCATGGGTTAATGTAGGAAATGGATTAATATTGTGGTTTGAATGTAATATTTCCTAACAAGTGGTATCAGAGCTTTCATGGTTGATGGGTTTTTGTTATAACCCTGGTTTGAGATATTTTTGTAAAGTTGAAGCCATGGATATGCATGAAATATTTGAGGCATTACAAGATATGGAACACACTTTTCAAGTGTTTATTTACAAATTTGGGGTTTTGAGTTGTCAAGATTTGTTAGATTTATTACAAATCTGAAATTTTCAAAATATGGGTCAAAAGGGTTTTCTTGGTTTGAGTTTTCATATGAAGGTTTTGTAGAGGAAATTTCATGGATGACCTCTTGAGACAAAACAAATGTCACCATTGGATTTAGGAGGTTTGAGACATGAAAAATGACATAAAATTTGCGTATTTTAGAAAATTTGAAAAAAAAGGCAATTTTTTTTTTTTTTGAGGTCATATGGCCTCCTGACCGCCCAATTTTGCTATGCAAAAAATCATTAAAAAATAACCCACAAAAAAAATATTATTTTACCTGCAAATAAAATAAATAATTTAAATCGTTTAAAAATTTATTTTAAAATATATTTTATACAAGGTTGGGGGATCCGCATACACCCCTGTGCCTTGTGGTAGCAGTGTACTATTGTACCACATGGTACAACCCCTATTGGTTGGTAGTGAATATTGACCACTTCCGTCAACAAGTGCTAGCCAGAGGTCAAAAGATATACCTGCCTGACATAGTTTCAAAAATAAAAACAATTTTTAAACTACCCAAAAAATACACCATAAATGAAATTTTAAAGAATTTTAAATTTTCCATACAAAATTTAAACTCAAAAATAAAACAAGAATGCAATGTTTTGTTAGGTTTGCATGGGGGACCGACAATTTTTTTTTTTCAAATAAATTGTTTTTAATGCAGATTTCAAATCCGCTACCCGGGCGCTATCAGTTGGTGACCATTGCTAGTAGGCCATCGGTGGCTTAGCCTGGGCACCACTTGTAGGCCCTTTTATAGCCACATTGGACATTTTTTTCAAACTTGCATAACTTTCACTTTGAAGCTTGGATTTTCGACTTCTTATACTCATTGGAAAGGTGGTTTCAAGAACTACACAGTGGTATAGGTATGGTTTCTTGATTTTTCCATTTTGATCATTTTTTTTTAATCCTGGAAGCGAGATGTTCTCTTGTAGATTGTTTTGGTAATAATTTTTGTATATGGAATTGCATTTTTTATTTTGAATAGGCATTGGAGAGCATGTACAAAGTACTACATAGTTGGTCAATTTTTTTATTATTTGATGGTGTTGGATTAGTTAGGTACTTGTTTGATCACTTGTACGAGCCTGAGATTTAGGGTGTGATTCTGTGAGCATCCAGATGAGTCAAGAGGTGAAACCTTGAGCCTGAGCACATATTTTTATATGATATTTATGATCGTAAACAAATTATTAGTTCGGTGCTTCTTGGTATAGGTTTACGAGTGTTTTCCAGAGTTGGCAATTGATGGTGACAAGTACACAAGTTGTCTTCAGTTTTGAGGACATGGGTCGATCTGAGTGAAGACTTGGAGTCTCGTATGGGTGATAGTTGAGTGTAGGTACAACAATGACTATGGTTATGGTGTTATGGGTATGTAGGTACATTTATGCATTGGCATGACATGATCATGTATATGGTTGTTTGGTGGTTTTTTGGTTTTATATTAGGAGGTTGTTCTTATCTCCTAGATGCTTATTTGGTTCCTTGACTTTGGTTACTAATTTATGGAAATGTTTGGAAAATTAGATTCTTGGTAGGATTTGTATTTGAGTCTTGATGTCTACATGATTATCTTCTTTGATATCTTGATTTGCAGGTAACTGATGTGATGATGATTTTCATGCTTCATTATTTTGATCATGAGCTATGTAGGTGTGTGGGTTGGCCACTCATGGAGGATGTGGAATATCTATATCCACAAGATTGATTCAGTGCCGATGTAGAATTTTTTAGTTGGCCTTGTTTGTGGTCATTTATGCATTGGTATATTCCTTTGGGATGAGAGGATGGATGGTTAGAGGACCATATTAGTCACTTGTTGTGACTTGTATCATGTGGTTTGATCATGATGTCATGATAGCTTGGTTATTTATTTGGTTACTCTTTCAATGGGAGATTTTTGCAGTGATGACTTACCAGTGTAGGATTAGTTTTTGATGGTTTGATGGTGGTTGTATGTATGTTCTTGGCTTGGAGATTTTGATTCTACTTGGTATGTTACTAATATTTTAGTTTTTTGTGTAGACTTGGATGATCTTCATGGAGGATATGGTTGTTAGGATGTCATGTGTAGCTCGGTATCATAGTTTAGTGGGAGTTGTTGAAAGTGATGAGGATGCATCCTTGGTGATGGTTATCTTCATGTGATAGGAGATATGGTTTGTTGGTTTAGAGTGAGTTTGTTTTGATTAAATGTAAAAAATGGGTTTTGAAGGGGCCCAAAACCCTTTACATCAAAAATAAGTTGTTAACGAGAGAAAAATACATCATAAGCAAAACAACCCACCCACAACAAGACCACAGTAAACCGTCAGACAAAAAGAAGGGACGCACCTAGTGACATTACATATTATTCAGGATATCTACAACTGCAACGTCACATGCCACATTCTTACCACCTTCATCCCCAACAAGAGACATCTCATTACTAGTAGCACCAACCTAAACCTTGGTCTTGTTACGGGTTCGAACCCTAGGTCCACCCAATTTTACCTCACCAATCAAAACATAGCTCGCACCCTTATCGATAGGCTTCTTGCCTTTGATCAGCTTACCATCAATATCTTCATCAACAAAATCTTTACCCTTAGTAACATTATCCACAACGGACGTCATACCAACAAATTCAGCATTAAAGCCAACTTTGTTCCCCTCTTTACCTTTCTCCATATTAGCAATAAACCTTTCCATGAGATTTTCCAGATTAAGGATTCTTCCTTCAAGATTTTGCTTCATCATAAATGTTTCCTCCACCATAATCTTCAAGTAGTTCATCAAATCATCAATTTGATCCTTAACAAAGGAATCCTCCTTTTTACTAGCAATACCCCTCACTTTCACATTAGTCATATTCATCTCATGGAAAATCCATTTAAAAAGCTTATAAAAAAGAATAGAGCCCTCTTTAGCAGCTCCCAAGACATCAACAATATTATCTTTC
This sequence comes from Sequoiadendron giganteum, assembly GCA_007115665.2. Taxonomy (NCBI): domain Eukaryota; kingdom Viridiplantae; phylum Streptophyta; class Pinopsida; order Cupressales; family Cupressaceae; genus Sequoiadendron; species Sequoiadendron giganteum. The sequence goes on from CM021102.1 coordinate 844,013,067, forward strand.
CCAGTATAAAAAACCTCTTTACCCTTGACATCCTCCTCATGAAAGGAGAAAACCTTCTTAGTATCAGCAAAAATCCCCTTACCTTTTTCAATATAAATCAATGTCACAACTGAGGATTTGATCTTTCAGATGGACTCCATGATCTCAGTTGCAACCGCCATCCTCTTCATCTGCCTCTTTGGGTCCACCAGAGTAGTTTCCACATCAGCGTGCCCTACCCGATGTCCACCAGAAGAAACCCCAGCTTCCTTACCATCTGCAGACCCCATAGCATTCTATCTACCATCCCCTTTAAGAGGAGTTTCCAAATCAAGAGTAGACCACACCACCTTCCTTGTACTATCCCCCACAAGTAGAACCCTATTGTTTAGAGGTGGGGGAGGATACAACACCTCCCCAACCAAATCCTTCACATCCTTTTTGCTTCTACTAAGCATTTCATTCATGGGATTTTCACTACTAGTCTCATAACCCTTGTTAGGGCTAGACCTCTCTTTTTTACACTTTCCTAGGGTAGGGGATCTTATATCATCTTCCACATTAGCAAGGGAATCTGGTACAAAATCCACATCCCTTGACTCTAAATCCTTCTGCAAAATCAACCTCCTTTTCTTCCTATTCTTATAGGCCACTTCCTCCTCAAAAATGGTATCATAAACCTTATCAATTTTTACATCCTTAGGAGTCAGAACAGGTCTAACCACCTCAAAGGCTTTGCAATAATCAGAAATAAGGAGAATTAACCCCACATGAAGAACAAGGTTCGTTTGATTTCTCTTGTGGTCAATGATACCAACATCCAATGAAACCAATAAGTAGAAAGGAAAAAAAAAAATTCTTGTGACATAATTGGTTAACAAGGATGAAGTGATATGAATTCATAGTAGAATAGAAACCTTCTAAAGAAATATACCTCATTAAGTCCTCAGCAACATCATCCCAAAGGGCCTTGATGGACTTTCTCTCATAGCCCCCGCTCTTTGTCGGTTTCAAGTCCTTGGCTTCCTCGCTTTTGAAAAATATGTTTATAGCATTCTGTGACTCTTTCTTATCTTTGTAAAACTTCATGCCTTCCATTGGTAAGCCATTGATATGAGCAATGAGATCATCAGTAACATCAAATTTTTTCCCTCAAATTTTTAACAACTTGTTGTTCCAATGTTTGGCAACATTAGCAGTCATCTAGGGATTATTCCCATGCACCTTCTCAATATAGGGGGTCAAACCACCCTTCTCCAGAATTGCCCACACCTCCTCATTCTTCTTAATAGCATTGCAAGAGAAGGGATTTTCTTGATTCCTATCACCACCAATGGTAGCCAAACTCACAGAGCCAAGGCAATTAGTAGCTTTCACAACAAAGATGCAACTTCTGGATAAAGCAACACTAAGGATACCCACAATACGTGTAAGAGAATAGACATGGTAGAGATAATTAATAGGCATAGTAATCTTCTCCCTATGGATTTCCTCCTTAGTACCATCAGAGCAAGTTGAGGCCTTAATACAACTCCTCTGAACTATAGCCTTCCATGTGATAAATAACATGCACACCCAGCACCACACACCACCATTATTTCACTTATATTTGTGCTTCATGATCAATAGTTACAATTGCATCTATAGGAAGAGGGTCATTTAGATCCCACTCCTAGGCCCCATGAACCCCCAAGTTAGCAAAGATATTAGCCAAGCTATTTCCCTCTCTTAAAATGTGATATATATAAAAGTCGTCAAAGGAATTAAGGATATTAATGAAATCCTTTATCAAAATTTCAATATTCCAAGAGAAAGTGGTGTAATTTTTTATATTATTGATGATATTCAAAGAATCCCCTTCAATCCACACTTTCTTAAAACCTTTATTTTGAGCCAGTTTGAAACCATGATATGCAACAACCGCTTCTGCAAAGTGGTTTGTCTAGGTTCCTAAAGGGAGCACCACCACATAAAAATCCTACCATTAGAATTTCTTATCACTCCCCCACAACCTACAAGTCCCAAATTACCTTTAGCCACACCATGAAATTTAACCTTAACCCATCCATCTGGCGGAGCCTTCCAGGCGACATTCTCTCTTGAAGCTTTCCCTTTATGAACAGGGAGGGAGATATCACAAGCCAACCTCCATTTCAGGGCAACACACAAATCATACCGACTCAACAAAATCTTCTGTCCATTATGAAAATAAATCCAAACCATGAAATTTTCCTTAATAGCCACTAGAAATTTATAGGCCATAGAGATAGCAGGAAGAGTATGGTATTATTTCATAACTTCTATTCTTGAGATAGTAGGAAACTTTAGAGTGAGTTTTTTATTATTTCATGGTATATTCTTGATACGAGTTTAGAGTATGGCATGGTACATGTTATCTTGATACAAGGATGTATGCATTGGTGCATGTGATCTCCTAGGAGGAGATGGTTAGATCATGTTGTTATAATAGGATCTTTATTCTACACTTGGATCTTTGAAATTGATCTTGGTAGTTCTCTTTGTATTGAGTACATGATCATTTTCTTGATTACTTCATGATGGTTTTGTGTTTCATTTGAATTTCGGCATGTATTGATCAATTACAGGTGTTGATGGATACATGGAGACATTGGTGAGGCTGGAGTTCTCTTTGTATTAGAGACATTTTCTTGAGATGATTACTCTTTGGAGGTTTCAACAAGACGATCGAGGAAATTTCACCTAGATAAGGACATGAGTTCATGATGGACCAATAGAGGAGATTGTTCTTCGAGTGATTCATGATGAAATGGTTATCCTAGAGGAGCATTCTCATTCCCCACTCTTGGTCTACTCGATGTTTTATCTTTTGAGAGGTATTTTCCCATTATTTCTTTCAAATGTGTCATGATTTGTGCTTTTATTTCTCATGGGAATGAATTGATTCATGGTGATTCATTTTAGATACTCATTTGTGGATGGTTTAGCATGAGTCTATATTTATTTATCTTTCTTGGAGATGGATCTTGAGCTATGGCTAGTTAGTTTTGGAGGATTCATTTTGAGAGATGTTTGGTATGGTTATCTCCTTATGTATTTGAGTTTATGTTATCATTCATTGATGAGGAGTTTAGGAGATGGTTTATGGGCTTATTTCCTAAATTTGGAATGGTTACTTTGAGTTTGATCTTCCTTTTTAGATAGGTCTACATGGATATGTTGGTATTGTTACATGATTCATATGTCATTTGATATAAGATATTGAATATTTTTTTGGGTTTTATTGATTTTTCTCATTTGGGGTTGTTAGGAGATCATACTTGACACAAAATTAAAATTTTGAGGTGTTGGTAGAAGGACATATTATAGTTTACAGGTTTTCTCTCTTCATGGTTCCTTCTTAGGGATTCATGTTCCTATAATTTGGGAGGATGGTGGCAACATTTTGTGAGAGATTATGCAACAATTTGGGTTGCATGTGTGGATCATTGTTATTGTTCTTGATATTTCATTGTTGATTATTTATCACACCTTGATATAGTTTTTAGTGGTAGATTGTATATGCTTTGGCATTACCCATGCAATGGGAGTTCTTGGATATGTATTTTTTTCATTGAAATATTTGATACAGATGCATCTAAAATCCACCAAAATTATGTTAGAAGCAACAAAGTGAAATCTTCATTTGTGGAGTAGTGTGGATCGAAAAACTAGGACACTGTAACATTGTATGCAAAAAAATTGACACATAGTCAATTTCCCATTACAACCATATTTACTGGATCAAACCAACTAGAAAAAATGTCTGCGTCAACACCTCAAAAACCTATTATAATTGATCAAAATGGTCTGCACCCAAAATCTTCAAATAATTCACAATGTTGACACTAATGACAACACTACATCACATTGTTATGTACCTTCCATGCTCATGTTTCCAAACAACATTATTAATTATAATCTCTCCAAAATTCGAATATAAATTTTATTAATTCATTGTCATTTTATAAAAAGTGTAAAAATGATTACATGTACCTTGAATTCATTTTATCTTAGGCCTCCTTAAGCCATCCTAGATTACTTACTCTTTTAAGCCATCTTGTAATTATAGAATTAATTTTATTACATGAAACATAATTTGTTCAACGATCTTGTATCTCTCCTTAGTCCATCCTCTTATGCCACCTTAAATCAATTCATAATTTTCTCAAATGAAACATAGTTTTCACTAAGGATCTTGTATATCCTCTTAAGCTACACTAATTTCATCATCTTACATCCCCTTAAGTCTTGAACTTAACTCCCCTTATGGAATTTCTAAGATATATATTTCAAATCTTATTTAAATTATATATTTTCTATCATGACTTGGACTTAAATGACTCGTAAAATATACAATTAACTTACTTACACTCATTTATTTTCTAGGTTGATGCAGGAGCATGTGTGGTTGTAAAGAAATCATGTATCAGCCAAAACCATTTGTTTTCTTGTATTTCATTCAGCAGTAGTTTTAACATTTCATTCCACATTTCACTGTATTATCATTTCTCAACTTGTGGAGTAGAATATATGATTTATGTGAGGTCATATATGATACATCTAAATGTTAGATCATTTGCATTTGTTTTCAAAAAGTTATCACTCTCAAAATTTCACTGTATTTCACAGTTAGAGCACTTGGGGCTGATCTGGTCCAGATTACTTAATGAAGACCTATTCTAGAACATGAAGAGCCTAATGAGACATCATACAAGTGTTTTGGGTCCAAGGGGATCTCTCTTGGAGATTCATAATTAATTTATTTTCATGAAGGATTATCTCTTCATGTTTTGAGGCCAACTTTCACATTGATTATCTATTAGGTTTGTAAACCCTTGTGGCCAATGCTGACCTTTGTTGGAGTTGAAGAACCATATTTATAACCATTTATAATAATTTGAGAATAATTTAGGAATTCATTCAGTTAGAGATAGCTAGATAGTTATAATTTTGCATCAACCTTTCAAGGGAGTATAATAAGGCCTTTGGCAAATTACAATGTTGAATGCCCTTATAGAAGGTTTGTGAGCCCTAGATACTCACCCATGACGAATATGTTGCATGTAAAATTCCCAATTCAACAAAGGTTCATATTTGTAGAATAATTTATTGTGTTACTTTCATTGTGTTGATGCTAAGTTTCATGGTTTGGATTGTTCTTTCTGGAATGTCCATCTCGTGGATATGCCAAGTGGTAGGAAAGTGAGTTTACGAGTCATGAAGGCATTCCTTGTGGTGAAAAAATCACCAAATTGAGGTAGATTGCATGTGTTTTCAATCAAAATGTGAGGCAGATGACACCCTTATAGCCAAATCATGAAGTTGAGGCAATTGCACCAATTCAAGGGGAGAGATGTCACCAAGGAGAACACTTGATATGGTGAATTTCACAGGAAGAATGGATTAAATTTTGGAAATGATGTGTGTAATTCTAGTATAATTAGATGCAGTTGACGAAGTTAGAAGGCAAGGTATAAAACTTAGAAAATCAGATGAAAGTGATGATGAAGATCAGCTCATGAACCAATTTGAAGAAACCCTAACAGGAGAAGAGGATGAATCAGATAAAGTAAAAATTTTGAAATCTATTTCAAAGATTGGAAAATGACCTAGAGTTGAAACTCAAAATTATGTAGGAAATTTAAACCCTGAAGAATTGATTGATTGGATCAATGAAATGGAAGAATACTTTGAATATGAAGAAGTTGAAGATCCTAAATGAGTGATACTTGCCAAAAAAAAGTGTAAAGGTCATACTGCATTATGGTGGAAAGAAGTTCAATTAGATAGGAATAGAAGAGGGAAGGAGAAAATCATCAAATGGGATAGAATGGTGGTAAAATTGAACAATCAATTCATACCTTCTGATTATGAATAGGAATTATTGAAAAGATTGCAGAACCTAAGGAAAAAAGAAAGATTTGTGAAAGAATATACTAAATAATTCTACAATATGATCATTAGGACTGGACATAGTGAAGCAAGTAAAGAGAAGATTTCAAGATACATCAATGGATTGATAACAAACATTCAAGAAGAATTAATCTTGCAAAAGATGTCATCAATTGAAGAAGCATATCAGTTTACATTAAAAGTGGAAGAGAAGTTGAACAAGAAGTTTTAAAAAAGGTAGAGAAGTGCAAGAGCAAGATTCCAAAGGAGAGGATAACAATCTAGAGAAATAAGACCCTATGTAGAGAAGAAAAAATACGGAAAAACCCACTAGAGCAAAGAAAAGGGTCATAATTCATACCATAGAGGAGGAGAAGATAGAAATTTTTATTGTAGTGAGGAGGTCATAATTCTTAATGCAATGATGGATATTAGAGAGATGAAGGGAGATATGAGAGAAGACTATTTAGAGGAACCTTTTTCAAGTGTGGAGGTTAAGGACATAGGGCATTTGAATTCCATCAAGGAAGTACTAGAAAGAAACTTGAGCATACCAGAAGAGTAGCTTATGTGGATGAAGAACATGTTGAATCCACTAATTTAGTTGGCAAACCAAAGAAAGGTGAGTTATTGGTGATGAGAAGAGATTTGATGCATGAAGAAGTAACTGAAGAACCACCATAAAGAAAAATTCTATTTAGGACAAGATATAAGTCCAAAGGAAAGGTATGTAAAGTTATCATTTATAGTGGTAATAGTGATAATATGGTTTAAGAAGAGATGGTAACCAAGTTGAATTTGAAGAGTTTGAAAAATTTGAACCCCTATAGGATAGCATGGTTTCAAGATGAGCATAATATATTGGTGAATGAGAAATGTTTCGTTAAATTTCATATTGGATCATATATAGATGAAGTATTGTGTGATATTATGCCTATGGATGCATATCATTTACTATTAGGAAGACCATGACAATATGATAAGAAATAAACTCATGATGGAAGAAGGAATACACATGTACTATAACTTCAAATGGTAAAAGAATCAAGTTGATATCTTTAGAAGAAGAGGAGAAGAGTGAAGTATGTGGAACTGCCACACTATGTTTGGTATATGGAAGGAAATTTTTAGATGGATTGAGGCATGAGAATATGTGTTTTGCATTGATTCCAAAGAAAATGGTAGTCCGAAGACAACAAAGTGTGAAGATCCATCACAGATAGAAGTGGTATAATTGTTGATAGATTATGAAGACATCATATCAGAGAATGTACTAGATGGTTTACGTCCAATCTGAAGTATCAATCATCACATAGATCTCATATTGGGAGTAGGTTTTTTGAACAAGGAAGCACATATAATGACACTGAAAAAAATGTAGAATTGAACTGATAGATACAAGAGTTTTTGAAGAAAGGATTGATCAAAGAAAGTTTAATCCCATGAGTGCTACCTACTATAATTGCACCAAAGAAATATGGATAATGGAGAATGAGTAGAAATTCAAGAGCAACCAATAGGATCATTGTCAAGTATAGATTTCCATTTCCAAGGATGGATGATATAATGGATTGTTTGAGTGGGTAAAAGTATTTCACAATGATTGACCTAAAGAGTAGATACCATCAAATCAAGATCAAAGAAGGAGATTAATGGAAGACTACATTTAAGGCTAATGAAGGATTATATGAGTGGTTAGTAATGCCTTTTGGATTGACCAATGCACCAAGAAATTTGATGAGATTGATGAATGAGGTGCTGAAGAATTTCTTAGGTATGTTTTTCATTGTTTACTTGGATGATATTCTAATTTTTAGTAACACTAGAGAAGAAAATTTATGGAACATCAAACAAGTATTACAGAGGTTGAGAGAAGAGAAGTTGTTGACTAATGTCAAAAAGTGTATTTTTATGAAGAAAAAATTGGTATGCTTAGGATTTGTTATTTTTGTTGAAGGATTAAAGATGGACCCTAAAAAGTTTAGATAAATTATTGATTTGCCTACATCAATGAATATTGGAGAGGTTTGATCATTTCATGGATTAGCTAATTTCTATTGAAATTTTATCAAAAGCTTTAGTAACATTTTTACACCCATGAAAAAGATGATGAGAGGAGATAGGAAATATTTCAAGTGGACATCTGAAGCACAAAGAAGTTTTTAATTGTTGAAACAAAAAGTGATAGAGCAATGATTTTGAAAAAGTATTTCAAGTTGATTGTGATGCAAGTGGTAATGGAATAGGAGTAGTATTGAGTCAAGAAGGAAGACACGTAGTTTATTTCAATGAGAATTTGAATGATTCTAAAAGGAGATATTTAGTTTATGATTAGGAATTCTATGCCATAGTTCAAGCCATGAAGAAGTGGAGACATTACTTGTTGCATATGGAGTTTGTTTTATACACTGATCATCAAGATTTGCAATATAATTTGAACAGTCAAGGAAAGTTGAATCAAAGACATATAAGGTGGGTTGAGTTCTTATAGATTTATACACTTGTATTGAAGCATAGGAGTGGGGTAAAAGAACAAAGTTGTGTCACACGTTTAGCCAAATTATCAACACAACCGAATTTAAGTATTTCTAACTAAAAATCAATTTTGGTCAAACATATGATCTATTAAGATTCATTTTAGCTAAGTTAGATACTTCCAAAAAAATTAAAATTAAAATTGTTCGCTAAAAATATATGGAGCACCCTTTGAGTCCAATTTACCAAAAAAATAAAATTATTTGAAAAAATTGAAGTTTCAATAACTCCTACTAGTATAAATAACATGTTTTTAAAAATATAAAAATACCCTTTTGTAGATCCATAAGTGTAGTTTTCAAAAATATATTTATTTTAATAGTCTAATTATTATTTATATTTTATTTTCATTTTTACTAAAAGTAGGTTATCAACACAAAATATTAGGTTGATTACCATGCCAAGGAAAAATACTAAAACTTATTAAAAAAACTTGAAAAAAATATGATGCACTAGATAAAAGAATCTATTTCAAGATGACATAATTTTTTTCCATTTTACATAAATATTTAATATGAAATTTGATGTCCAATGGAAACAACTATTTTTTGATTCACACACATTTTAATATTTATTTTAACATATATACTTATGAAAATTGGAAAAAATATATCCATGCACTTAAGTTTCAAGCTATAAATACACACAAAAAATTTGAAAGAAAAAATTAAAATTTATATAAAAAGTTTGACGTCTCATGCAACTTATTTTTCAGCATTTTATCAACAACTAAATTATAGTGTTAATTTATTAAAAACTAGTTTAAAATAATTTTATAATTTCTTTTTAAATACAAACATTAAATATACTAAAAAATACATATTTTACTATTTTACATCATTTCAAAATTCAAAACATGTATGCCACTTTTTAGTGAATCAAGTTTAAAAGTTGGATCAACGTTGGTCATTTCCTTTATAAAATGGCACAATTTTGTGCTTTTACCGAGTGGAAAGTAAAAAAAAATTGTAGATGCATTAAGTAGAATGAATTTTATAATAGAGATGAGGATAGAAGTATTGGGTTTTGAAGAATTGAAGAACATGTATGAGGATGATCCAAGTTTTTTGAAGCTTAGAGAGCATGCAAGGAACTAGTAGTGACATACCAAAGCCAATGGTTGGAATATTTCATTCAGGAAGGCATGTTGTTCAAAGAAAAGTAGTCGTGTGTTCCAAGGAGTTCAATGAGGGAGAATTTGGTTAAGGAGACACATAGTGGAGGTTTAGCAAGACATTTTGGAGTATATAAGACAATAGATTTAGTGAGAACATTATTTTTGGCCACAAATATATAAGGATGTCAAGAATTATGTTCAAAGTTGCAACATTTTTCAAGTTGTAAAAGAGAGCAGTTAGAATACTGGATTGTACAAAAATTTGACAATACCAAAGAGACCTTAGGAAGATATAAGAATGGATTCCAAGGGATTTCCAAGAACACAGATAGGTTATGATTCAATAATGGTAGTAATGGAATTTTTTTCTAAAATGGCACATTTCATTCCTTCTAAGAAGAATAATGATGTTGTACATGTTTCTAACTTATTTTTCAAGGATATTGTAAGATTGCATGGATTACTTAAGAGTATAGTTTTAGACAATGACACCAAATTCATTGGATAGTTTTGGAGGATATTGTGGAATAAGATGAAGAAAAAACTAAAATATAGTTCAACATATCACCCACAGGCAGCTAGACAAACATAAGTGGTAACAAAAAGTTTGGGTAACTTGTTGAAATGTATGGTTAGAGACAAAATAGTGAATTGGGAAGTAGTTCTACCACGATTAGAATTTGCATACAATAATTTAGTGAATAAGAGTAGGGGAAGACACCATTTGAGATTGTGATGGGAGTACATCTTAGAGGATTTATAGAGCTAAGAGACATCAACATGGAGAACATGAGGAGTGCAAAAGAAGAAGATTTTGTAGGATTAATGAAGACATTGGATAATCAAGTCCAGATCACTTGGAGGATATGAAAAGTAAGTATAAGGAGAAGGAAAATGAGAAAAGGAGACATAAAATGTTTTTCTTTCAAGATGGCATAATGGTATATCTGAGGAAGGAAATATACCCTATTGGAAAATACAATAATTTTAAGATGAGGAAGTTTGGACCATGCAATATTCTAAGGAAGTTTTATTTTGGAAATGCATATGAAGTGGAGTTACCAGATACATTAGGTATATCACCTATTCTCAATATTGTAAACATCTATCAGTATCATGAAGGATAGTCAAATAATAATAGTAGTGAAATGGATTTGAATGATCAGTTACCATATCAACCACCAGAGGAGATTATGTAGATTTTGGATACCAAAACCAAAAGGAGCACTAGGAATAAGTAGTACAAGGAATACAAGTAGTGAAGTGGAAAGGAAAACCAATGGAGGAATCATCATGGATTTCTCAAGAAGAGGTGGACCATTTTGGTTTTCCTCTTATCCCTATAAAGTGAGGGACTCCAACCTCAGGTGTCTAATGTAGGAGCATCCCTGATTGTAATGAAACTCTATATCAACAAAAAAAATTATTTTTTTCCTTGTCATTCAGTAGTAGTTTAAACATTTCATTCTTCCTTTCACCACATTATCATTTCTCAGCTCATGGAGAAGTTTATAGCATCTACACAAGGTCATATATGATATATCCAACTTTCAAATCATTTACATTTGTTTTCACAAAGTTATCACTCTCAAAATTTCACTATATTTCATAGTCAAAGCACTTGGGGATGACCTAGTCCATATTTCTTAGTGTGAACCTATTCTAGAACATGCAGAGCCTAATGGGACATGATAAAATTATTTTGAGTCCAATGATATATCTCTTAGATATTTACAATTCATTTCTTTTCACACAGGATTATCTCTTTATTTTTTAAGTCTAACTTTTGCGTTGATCATCTATCAGGTTTGTAAACCATTTTGGCTCATGTGTACCTTTATTGGACCTAGAGAACCATATTTATAATAATTTTTAATTTTTTGAGATTAATTTAATAATTTATTTAGGTAGAGATATTAGATAGTTAGAATTTTGCATCGACCCTTAAGGGGACTATAATAAGGCCTTTGGCTAGTTGTAATATTGAATTCCCTTGTACCAAGCTTGTGAGTCCTAGTTACTCACCCATGAGGCATATGTTGCATACCAATTCAATAAATAGTAGTATTTGCATAATACTTTCTTGTGTTATTTTCATTGCATTGACTCTAAGTTGCATGGTTTGGACTATTCTATTTGGACCCTCCATTTGTGGTTACATCATAGGTTCCCATGAACTTGATCATGTTGCCTTATGTTTTCATTAGTGTTGTCATTAATGTCAACATCTAGTGTGGTCATGATAAGAAGGAGTTGTGGTGTTGAGTAGGTGTTGTTGATGTTGTAGGTTCACTTGGTTTCCAACTGCTTTTGAGAAAATATGAATAAAGAGTGTATAAGGTGACAAGGGTGTCTTTTGTATTGTGCTCCACATTTATTCATTTCTAAATATATGATTTTATAGTTGTAATGTGATAATTATAAATTTTCAAAGGTGTGATATCAAGAGTTTCAGGTTCTAGATCATGTAGCTATGGAAGATGTGTTTGATATTGTTTGGCTTGTAAAGAGGGTTGTTTGGGAGAAATGGAATTTATTCATATTTCTCTATGTTGAAGGTTCTTATCTTGTGGATTTTTTGACATGCTAATATTTATTGTATCTACCTTCCCTTGGATTATTTTGTGTTCAACTATTTCACAAGCTTGGTTCATGAGTTGTTGCTTGATGGCAATATGACTAGTTGTGCAAGATGATAGAATGTTTAATTTTAGGTGGTTATGCTAGTTTTTATGAATAGTTTGTTGATTTTGGAATATTCCATAATGTTGTGTGAGGTTGGTACATGGTTTGTAAGATATTCTTAGACCTGATGAAATGTGAATTTTTTGATTGCTAGCATTAATACCATTTTGGACAACCTAGCATGTTAGCATTGTTTGGAAATGTGGTTTATAGTTTTTGGAAGCTTGGTGTAATGTGTCAGTGTATATTTGAGTCTTAGTTAGCCCTTGGTGTGGTCTACCTTCACTTCATTAAATTTTAGAAGTGTTTGGTACTGGCCTATTTGGTGGTTGCACATTTGAGATGCATATGTTTCATTGAGTCTGACTTGGAGAAGATGTTTCGAGGTTGTAAATGATATATATGCAAGGTAATTTTTTGGAAAAGGGTGGGATGTGCATAATTGTGTGAATGTGATTATGTGTTGTGATATAAGTGTGAGAATGAATGCCTAAGACTACCATAAGTAGTGATCAAAAGGTGTCTACATTTGAATGTGCCTAAAGTTTTTGGAGGCAATGAACTAAAGGTTACAGATGGTGAAGAGTCATAGTGGTAGATTATCTTGTTTCTTTGAGGTAGTGAACCCCATTTTAATAGTTTCTTTGTAATCTCTTTTGTCCAGGAAGTGAGCCTTTATTTCTTTTTGATAGTGAGTCCTTTGGGCAGTGATCCCTTTTGTAACCAGTGTTCTGATTCATATAGTGAGTTAATCCTCACTGTGGTTTTTCCCTTATTGGGTTTTCCACATAAAATTTTGTGTTTAATTGTGTATGGTTGTGAATGTGTTGATGCTTTACTTGCTTACATTCATGCTAATGATTAATCAGGGTTATAAAGTTAATGAGGGTTTCAATTTTTAATGTCCAGTTGATTCACCCCCTTCTCAGTTGTAGTGTGTGTCTAATGTTTTCTATTAAAGTAGAGGTTCCTTGGAAAAATATTAAACAATTGAGGTAGATCTAGATGGTGCACATGAAAGTTATCAAATTTCCTATATTTGATGAAACAAACTATACTTTCTATAAATCCATGTTGGAATCCTTTCTTGTCTCATTAGGGTTTGGTTTATAAAAAGGGATATACTATGCCTACTACTCCTTCAACAAGTGATGACAAGATCAAGGATTATGAGCATAATGGAAAAGTTAGGAATGCTAATTTGAGTGGGCTTTTTGATTCAAAACTTGTGAAGGTGATAAGCTACAAAATTACTAAAGAGGTCTAGGAGAAGTTGAAGAGAATTTATGAAGGAGATGATAAGGTCAAACACACAAAGATGCAAAATTTCATAGAAAATTTTAAAAACCTAAGAATGTTAGAGGATGAAGATATTTTATGCTACATGCTTAGGGCGGATGAATTTTTCAATGCCATCAATAGTCTTGGTGGAAAAATGGAGGAAACTAAAGTTGTAAATTTTTTATTGAGAACTCTTCCTAAATATTATAGTGATAATGTTTCTACTATTGAGGAAGGTCAGAACTTGGATCAATATACTAGAGATCAAATGTTAGGTTCTTTAACTACTTTTGAATTAACAGAGTGTGACAAAGATAAATCAATGAAATCAACTACTTTTAAATTTAGCAAGAAAGAGAAGAATGGAGAATCTAATCTAGATGATATTGATGAAGTGGAAGATTTTTTTTTAAGAAGATTGAAAAAGGGAACAGGAAAACAAAGAGTTAAGTTACCATTCAAAATTTTCAATTGTGGGAATATATGCCATTATGCTTCCAAATGTCCAATTAAAGTTTCAAATTACAAACATAAAAATCATAAAGTTAAATCTTTAAAAAATATTTAATATGTTAAAGAAGATAATGGTATATATAATGATGAGGAATCAGACTATCTGTATGATGGAAGTGGTGAATTATTGTTCATGGCTTTGAATGTTGGAACTAATTCTACTAACCTTGAAATATGTCTCAAGAAAATTACTTTGAAAATAGGTCACAGTATTGAAGGAACTATGTTGACTACCTTTCATGCAAGAGAGGAGAGAAACTAATCGACAATTGATAATGGATGCTCAAGTTGTATAATACTGAAATTTGAAAGTTTAATAATTTAATCCATAAACTTAAATAAAAAATTCTAGCATAACATCAATGGAGCATTTCTAAATGAAAAAACATGTAAAATAAAACTAAACTATGAAAACTAAAAACATGAGAATTCAAAAGAAATCAAACTCCATTGTTATCCTTTCCACAATATCTTGTCTTTGATCTCATATTTTTGCAATAAAATCACAAGAAGCTATGTAGAATTGGATGTGATCAGAATGAGATTGGAGTTTGTGATTGAAAAGTGAGGAAAAAACATGATTTTATAGATGTCCTCGTGGGAAAGATCCAGATTTCGAGAAGAATGTGGGATAAAATAATGAGATGTTGAAATGATAATTATCTCATATTTTTAAATTAAATGTAATTTCTGATATGAATTTATTAAGTGATATGAATAAGATGAAATGATGGATTAATGTAAATATGATACTTTAATTTATGATTATGTATAAAATGTGCAATGGATGTATGATTATGGATTAATGATTAATGAAATGGATGAATTAGAAATTTATGAAATGGTTAAATGATTTATGAATATGTTGATGAAATGATAAATATGTATCCCAACAAGGCACTGGTCTCATGCATTCCATTATTTAGTTCCATCCATTCTTTTTTACATATGTTAAATGAACTTATTAGATTTTACCTTGCTATTGCTTATACAATTTATACCAAATTAGGAGTATATCTTTCCACTCCCAATTTCCATTGTGGATTGATTGATCAAGAAGGAATCACATATTTTAAGTCTGCCTCAATTGCATAGGTGCACCCGCCTAGGTTTAGCAGAGCCTAAAGACTAGAAGGTTCAATTACATAGATTGGTCGTGTACATTAGCCAAAAACATTGTGAGAGCTTCACAACCTCTCATGGTTCAAACCTACATTTTTGAGACCTATTATAACCTATCAAGATACTACTATCATATTGCATATACATATATATCAAACACATATTAAAATTAAAATTAAAATTTAATTTTTATTTGAAATTTTTATTTTTTTGTTCAGTAAAAGAGTGTATTTTATTAATAATAAAAACATATTACATGGTAGTTCTCATTAAATCATCAAAATAAAAACCCCTTCCAGCACCACTAAGTTCCCTTACAGTGATCCCTAACCCTACCATCCATCCACATTACATCCAACTCCATGTGTTACAAACAATGTATCATAGCATCATAGAAAGAAGCTCCATAGATATACCTAAAACAAGCCTAAACCATCAACCTCTAAACGAAACCTATTAATAGGTCAAAAATTTGAAGCACTATTTGGTCTTCCCTTCTTTTGAGATCGGAGAACCACTGCAAATGTTTCCTTCTTTAATTTTTTGGTTTTCTTCCCCTTAATAGTTTGCCAGATCTCCTCCACCCTTCCAACCTCCTTCTTCCATTCCAAGGTTTTGTAATGGGGACTCGTCACAACTCCATTCCAAAATCCACCTGCTTGTTGACCTTGTCCTTTACCTTTTCGTTTCTCAACTTCTTTCTCTGGCGACCTCACCACACCTTTTTTCTCCTGACGTTCAAGTGTTGCTGCCCCATTTATGAGATTCAACTCCTTTTTATTTCCATTGAAGACAACATTGTTACTGTTCACCACCAGACTCCCTTCCTATACTGGGACTTCACTAGTCTATTGTTGATCCTCCCATCGAACATCTTCCAGCAATGCCTTCCCTTCCTAAACCCCCTCTTCCCTGCCTTTTTGTTGGAGTTTTTTCCCACATAGAGATTGCAGTTCTCCAAGAGGTAGCCAACCTCTATTATGGATGAGTGCAAAGGCTAGTGGCCAACTAACGAGAGTCAGTTATGGATTGACCTCTCCTACACTTTTGGCTCTATAGGACCAAGGTGGGTAAACCTAAATGTGTTCATAAAAATGCCTTATAACCGGTAAGAACACTTTCTGTATACAGATTACAATCCCTACACACTCAAGGGAATAGTCATTATTCTTGATATTGGCAAACTGAAGAATAATTACAGGCACTAAAGAGCAACAAAATTGACCAACTAAATGTAAGAATTACTTCCTATAGGAAGACAAGGTTTAATATGTGGTTATGTTCAGCACTTAGATCACCATGCTTAGAACTACAGCCTCAGACCAAAGAGAAAGGTTGGAAACATTATACAGTGCCTCATCCATTGGGCACCGGAGTCATACAAAGTCTAATTCTGATATTGTGAAATTATCTTCATATAACATTACCACTATGAGATGTTTCAGTATATTAAGGCAGTACTTCTTAGCGAATCCTAAGTATATACAACCATGAACATGTAATTTAGCTTTTCAAGAATTTGATTAACTGATTAAGTTAAAGAAAGAAAACAAATTACACTTTCAATTAATCATTGAAACTGAAAAGAGAAACCCTTGATAAATCCATTCATAATCCATGGCACACACATAGGAGAGAAAACCATCTTACTTTTGTAGATTTGTTTCGATACCAGTAATTAAAAAAGAATAGCATACTAACTTTATACAAATCCCCACCTAGGGTGATTTCCTAAATAATGTTCACAAAATTCCAACATTAAAGCTAACTATACAGACTCCAAAGTTTCAGACCCAGAATTATGACTCTTCAATGAGCCGTGAAATCTCCTTTATATAATAGGATACCAACAAGCATTAGGCCACACTATCAGTATCAAAATTGAATTTCAACCCAAAGTGAAATTCAAATTCACATTCCTCATCATTCGATAACATCGTGCATGCTCAAAGGAATAAAAAATGGTTACATAGTAACCAGTCAAAGAACAAAATTTTGTGCAAAGCACGCGCATGTCCACATCCACATGATGAAACAACAGGAAAAGAAACATCCAACAAACCTACCACCAGTAACCATCAAGACAACACACGGCCCTAGTACAGGTGACCACTTCGAGTTCGTTCCTGAGACAGCGATGGAACCACCTACCCCTACCAGCCTTGTCAGCACAACCCCTAACAACCAGACCCGATGCCAATACAGTTATAGGTTCAACTGCTAGGACCTCCTCATTTACCCCCATGAGCTTTGTCAAGGTGGCCAAGTAACATTGGTAGTCTGAATTGGTGTCAAATTTATCATCATCAGAATCAGATATGACCAAAGGGGACGAGCAACATACTAGCTTCTTTCTAGTACTCCTAGTAGTAACCCTGGGAACCATTGAAGTAACTAGCTCAATCACGACTGGAAACCTTCGGGCTCCTAGCCTCACACTCTTGCATTCAGTCGATTTTTCCATAGAGAAAACAAAGCCTTACAATACACCAGAGAAGAAACCTTCCTGCATAAAAACAAAAATGCAATGCTAAATGCAAGTAACTTGGTCAACATTTATAGAATGGCTTAGTGTGTAGGATATAATTGCTTGAAAGCAATTCAAGCACTTGAACAATTAGTGGCTAATACAACCATGAGTGTTTTCAGCAGGATGGCACTGTTCGCACGCTAGAGAAAATCAGGAGGAGATCCCCTGCAAAAATCTGTGCCATTAGTGAAACTAGCAACAGCAAGGTAGTGTATGCCACATAGATGAATCACACCCCTCCTTTGAATTTGAACCACTGATGCAGAACACATCTAGTGAATCAGACGGTTGAGATCAAGTCAATGAGTATTGACAATCCACTTTAGCACCTAGGAAAACATGTCCAATCAAAACCCACGAAAATAGGAGGCCCAAACCAGACAGTATGGCCCACACATCTCCATTAGCCCAAGAAGAAAGACCACATGTCACCCCCTAGCAGACCTCGCAGTAGCTTTAGGAATATTTACTCTGATCATGCGAGGTGTGTGAGAGGTCATAATTAAGCCCGTAATTAAAAACCATTTCCAGTAAAGAGATGACCAGACATCACCTCCAACACCTCGGGAAAAACCCCACGCATCCATTCATGCCAAATGGTGACATCTCGCAAACCTCGCACCACTTTGGTGATGCCAGCAGGAAAAACCTCAAGGCTGGCGAGAAACAGCCTAGATCAAAACCTACAATCAGACGGTTACCCAGACATCAGATGCAGCATTCAGGTGGGACCGGCTAGTGAAACCCCCGATGGTATAAAACTTAAGCCATCCTAGTAAAAAGACCAGCAAGCCAGGTGAAAGGGGCTGGTAAAGACATGACCTGAGGGGGATAAAATCTTATTAAAATGACCGGTTACCCTTGGTAGTAAGTCACTGTTGAAACATAACAAGAGGGTTTTCAAAATTCGATAATTAAAATCACCATGGGTAACTATGAAACCCCAAAACCCTAGCTCGCATCACTTAAAAAATTGAAAGTCCCATCACTGGCTCCGACTGGGGATGTATGCCCCCTGTGGGCATAGCAAGAATCCAGAATCTCTGGTTTCACAAACCAGATTACTAAATTACACAAGTTGTTCAATAGATATATTACCTTGTTCTGTCAATTGGACTTGTGTGTACAAACTTGGTAGCCCCAGGCCACCAAACAAGAGAAATCAAGGTCTACCCTATCAAAAACAAAATTCTCCATTTTCTTACACAAAAACAGCTTGCAACATTCACTATTTGATGTTTTGAAGCTCATGGGATAACCCATACCTTTGAGAATACTATGGTGACTACTTATACTATGCCCCTGTACTTATTTAATCAATGCTTTGCCCCACCATTTTAAAAGAAACATATGACCATGATAATACTTCACCTTATCCTGATCCTAGTTATATTTCATAGGATGTTGGCTTAGCTGTAGCAGAAAATGGAAACTTTCATAACTTACCTGGTTCATAACATCATCCATTGTGGTATCATTAGTTTGCACATTGAACTGAAAGTTTTCATATAGAACGGTGTGCATGGTATCCTTACTTCCATCACCTAACAAAGATGATACATAGCTCTGAGAATTTCCCTCCTAGAAGTTCCTACTCAAGTTTGGTTGTCACCCCATGAAATCTGTCAATTGGGAGTATACCAGGTCATTACAAAAGTTAGCAGTATTAGCTACATCATTCTTCAGAGAATGCACAAACACATTCATCTTCAGCCACTCCATATACATCCTTTCTTGTACCTCTTCATTTATTTCTATATGAAAACTCTCAGAGACAAATTTAAAAGCATCAATTTCACCTTGATCAGAAGAGACATAACAATACATACTGGCTTCCTTGTACTCAACACTTCCTGCTGAATATGTTGATTTATAAGTGAATATTTCAGCACGATCTAAAAACCTTTTACTGATCACATCAATGCTAGAAGGGAAAAACACATCCATCTCCACTTCACATAGATAATCAATAAAGACCCTAGTACCGATGTGTTCATCAATATAATGGCTACCTCCAATTGTACTCTTCTGACCACACACATCATTGTCTTTAGATTGTCCAATATTTATACACCTTCCTTGTTCCACTACTAATATACTTGGGGCACACTCCGGACATACGTCATCTGACAATTGTTCCTTCACTAGGAAACAAACATGGGGCTCTTCATTCCCACACGACTCTAGTAAAAATAAAAACTCAGCTGCATTCTTAGTACTGCAATCATTACTCTTAAAATCACAATCACTAGCTTGCAATAGAATCTTAGTGACATGAGCATCACAATCAGGATTAGAAAACACAATAGGTGTCTCATACAATCCGACATCATTTTGCCCCTCAATTTTTTCAGTATTCATGCAAAAAATGTGTAATGAATGAGCATTATCTTTATTTTATGTAGATGCATTCCTGGCCGATTCTTCAATTTCTATCCATTGAATCACTTGAGCCAAATTAGCAGGTTTCAATTCTTTTGGTAAAGAACTCAGTCCTAGTTCATATAGTTCACAAAATAAATCAATGCATTCATAATCATTAGGTCTTTGATCTGTAGGAATTTGTACTAAGACTCCTAGAAATCTCAAGAAAAACTCATATGGTGATTCTTTATCTTGCCTTTTCATACCATACAGTTCCGATACAAAAGAAACTTGATCATTATCACTCAAATTGGACTGGGTTTCAACTTGGGTCTCATTATCATCAAACTGCATTGGTGAACTTATAACAGTCCTAGCAAGAATTTTACCATCATCAATTTTTTGAATAGCTGGCTCTGAAATTCTATTAGTACTGGTTAAGCCTAGGTAATCAATACTTGTAGCCAGATACCCCTTCATCATTGAATATTTCATATTATTTTCAATTTCCATAGCTAGTTGGTATGCTTGGTGTAGAATAGTAGGCTCTTTATCCCTCAATAAAAAACCTATCCTCTTGTCAAAAGCACCAAGATACACAACCAGGATTTCACCCTCATTTGGTCTTATGTCTTTATGGATTTCCCTCAAAGCTCTTGAAAACCTGAGATTAAAATATGGGACTAATTCCTCCTTTGTATGTGAATTTCCATAAATCCTTTTCTCAATGTGTTGGGATTGATTCTTTCACCAAATTGTTCCATAAAAGCCATCACCAATTGATTCCATGAATTAACAGAAAAGGCAGGTAGATAAGAAAACCAATCCCTAGCATCACCTTTTAAGGATTGCACAAATAGCTTCATGAAAACATCCTTATGACTTATTTCATAATCACCCATTACATCTACAAAATTCTATAAATGCTTAGAAGCCGATTCTGCAACTTGCCCTGTATATTTAGGCAAATACTTCCTAATTTTCTTAGGAATTGAATTAGTGTAATCACTGATACCACTAAATATAAAAGGCATATATCTTTGAGTTACAAAACACCCCAAAGGGCTTAATACAATGTGCTCTTTTTGCATATTCATGTATGAACTTACACATGGGAGAATATTCAACAACAAATAATTATCAGGCACATCACTTATTATCTCAACTAGGAGTTTATTAATGACTGACAATAGCATTCCTTGCTTTCCAAGAATTTATGCAATACAAACATGTTTCATAAATCCTTTTACATGTTGTACTACTAGAAGTATGGTAAAACCAATCATTGTTCCCTTTTTTGATGCTTGACATCCAATTTGGAAACATGTTTATCCTTAATCACAAACACCCATTATTATTAGAAATAGTGAACTATTTAGTTTTGATGAAATACCTGGTAGTTGTTTGCAGCATGTATCAATCTCTTTTCCAGACTATAAATAGCACAATCTGGGACTATTCCTTCATTTATTCACTGGTTCTTCAGATAGAGTTGCCACCTCATCAACAAAGGACAATATTTAAAAGAACTTTGACATTCTATTCTCTAAGTTCTGCCAGATTTTGGGTTTCACTACCCATTACAGAGTCGCACCATACCACCAGTAATATCTTTCCCAATCATAATCCATTATCATCGAAGTCTACCACTTATCTTCACTTCGAACAACAAGTTCTGGATAAGCACCTCCAACCCCTATGGTTCCTTTATCTTCTTTCTCTCTCTCTCTCTTTTAAATTTCTCAGAAGTTCTCCCCAATAAAATCATCCTTCAAAGAATAACTCTAGAACTCCCGAATCCTTTGCTTACATGAAACCATAGACCACAAGATTGTCAGGATTATTTTGAACTGCCTCACTCCCATAGGGTTGAAATCATTCACTATGTACATTCAGAACAACATATCATTTAATATGACTCTATAACCATTTGCAACCGGTGATGAAGAAATTTTCCCCAATAGGAGAAATAATTATAAAAAAATCAACCTCTGCTTACAAAAATTATTCAACACTTTAATAAATTTGTACGAGCACTGTCTACAACTAAAACTGTTGAGTTCTTCCCCAGTAGGGTCGCCATTCTTTTGGAGTTTTTTCCCACATAGAGATTGCAGTTCCCCAAGAGGTAGCAACCCTCTATTATGGATGACTACAAAGGCTAGTGGCCAACTAACGAGAGTTAGTTATGGACTGACCTCTCCTACACTTTTGGCTCTATAGGACCAAGGTGGGTAAACCTAAATGTGTTCATAAAAATGCCTTATAACTGGTAAGAACACTTTCTGTATATAGATTACAATCCCTACACACTCAAGGGAATAGTCATTATTCTTGATATTGGCATATCGAAGAATAATTACAGGCACCAAAGAGCAACGGAATTGACCAACTAAATGCAAGAATTACTTCCTGTAGGAAGACAAGGTTTAATATGTGGTTGTGTTCAGCATTTGGATCACCATGCTTAGAACTATAGCCTCAGACCAAAGAGAAAGGTTGTGAACATTATACAGTGCCTCAGCCATTGGGCGGCGGAGTCATACAAAGTCTAATTCTGATATTGTGAACTTATCCTCATATAGCATTACCACTATGAGATGTTTCAGTATATTAAGACAGTAATTCTTAGCGAATCTTGAGTATATACAACCATGAACATGTAATTTATCTTTTCAAGCATTTGATTAACTCATTAAGTTAAAGCAAGAAAATAAATTACACTTTCAATTAATCATTGAAACTGAAAAGAGAAACCCTTGATAAATCCATTCATAATCCATGGCACACACATAGGAGAGAAAACCATCTTAATTTTGTAGATTTGTTTTGATATCAGTAATTAAAAAAGCATAGCATACTAACTTTATACAAATCCCCACCCAAGGTGATTTCCTGAATAATGTTCACAAAATTCCAACATTAAAGCTAACTGTATAGACTCCAAAGTTTCAGACCCAAAATTCTGACTTTGCAATGAGCAGTGAAATCTCCTTTATATAATAGGAGAGAAACATGCATTAGGCCACACTATCAGTACCAAAATTGAATTTCAACCCAAAGTGAAATTCAAATTCACATTCCTCATCATTTGATAACATCGTGCATGCTTAGAGGAATAAAAAATGGTTACATAGTAACCAGTCGGAGAACAAAATTTTGTGCAAAGCACGTGCATGTCCACATCCACATGATGAAATAGTAGGAAAAGAAACATCCAACAAGCCCATTACCAGTAACCATCAAGAAAACACACAACCCCGATACAGGTGACTACTTCGAGTCTGTGCTTGAGACAGCGACAAAACCACCTTCACCCTACCAGCCTTGTTAGCACAACCCCTAACAACCAGGCCTGGTGCCAGTGCAGTTATAGGTTTAATAGCCAGGACCTCCTCATTTGCCCCCATGAGCTTTGTCAAGGTGGCCAAGTAACACCGGTAGTCTGAATCGATGTCAGATTTATTATCATCAGAATCAGATATGACCAAAGGGGACAAGCAACGCACTAGCTTCTTTCTAGTACTCCTAGTAGTAACCCTGGGTGCCATTGAAGTAATTGGCTGCATCACGACTAGTAACCTTCGAGCTCCCAACCTCACACTCCTGCATTTAGTTGATTTGTCCATAGAGAAAACAAAGCCTTACAATATAGTAGAGAAGAAACCTTCTTGCATAAAAACAAAAATGCAATGCTAAACGCAAGTAACTTGGTCAACATTTGTAGAATGGATTAGTGTGTAGGATATAATTGCTTGAAAGCAATTCAAGAAATTGAACAATTAATGGCTAATACAGCCATGAGAGTTTTCAGTAGGATGGCACTGTTCACACACTGGAGAAAATCAGGAGATCCCCTGCAAAAATCCATGCCATTAATGAAACTAGCAACAACAAGGTAGTGTATGCCACACAGATGAATCGCACACCTCTCTTTGAATTTGAATCACTAATGTGGAACACATTCTGGCGAATTGGAGGGTGGAGATCAAGTCAATGAGTATTGACAATCCACTTCAACACCTAGGAAAACACGTCCAATCAAAACCCACGAAAATAGGAGGCCTGAACCAGACAGTGGGGCAAACACATCTCCATTGGCCCAAGAAGAAAGACCACACATCACCCCCTCCCAGACCTCGTAGTAGCTTTAGGAATATTTACTCTGATCATGCGAGGTGTGCGAGAGGTCATAATTAACCCCGTAATTAAAGACCATTGCTAGTAAAGAGACGACCAGACATCACCATCAACACCTTGGGAGAAACCCCACACATCCCTTCATGCCAGATGGTGACATCTCACAAACCTTGCACCACTTTGGTGACGCTAGCAGGAAAACCTACGAGGTTGGCGAGAAACAACCCAGATCAAAACCTGTGATCGGACGGTTAGCCAAACATTAGATGCAACATTCAGGTGGGACCGGCTAGTGAAACCCTCGACGGTATAAAAATTAAGCCATCCTAGCAGAAAGATTGGAAAGCTAGGTGAAAGGGGCCGGTAAAGACATGACCCGAGGGTGATAAAATCTTATTAAAATGACTGGTTACCCTCGGTAGTAAGTCACTGTTGAAACATAACAAGAGGGTTTTCAAAATTCGATAAATAAAATCACCATGGGTAACTTTGAAACCCCAAAACCCTAGCTCGCATCACTTAAAAAATTGAAAGTCCCATCACCTTTCACCTAAGAGCTCACATGCTTCTCTTTTGTTTTCTCCACTGTATATTGTTGGTGAGTAACATCTTTCCACCAAGAAGCAAATTTAGATGTTCTATGTTTGACACATTGACCAACCAAGTGCCCAGTTTTATAGAAAATTTTGCACCTAAAGGGTACCCCTTCATAATGCAAGGGTTGTTCCCATTAGCCTTTCAAAATTTTTGTTCGTATCTCTTCCAGAAGCTCCCTAGACACATCCATTTCCACCAAAATATGAGCAAAGGTCAAATGCAGAAGATTTGATGACCCTTCATCCACTATTAAAAATATTCCTAAAGAGTTCCCTACAACCTCCAAGCAAGAATCAAACCAATATTGTAGGGGAAGGTTAGGAAGTCTCACCCAAAGAGGAACCCTCTCGAACACTTCAGTGGCTGGGTTAAAATCCGGATGCCATGGCTTTAACATTAGTGTGTATTTTTCTTCCCAATCCTAGTGATAGTCATAGAGGATCTTATTTCTATCCTTATCCTTCTCAAAAACAATAATGGAGAAACCTTTAGCCATTAGATAGATTTGAACATACCCTTCCAAAACTTTCTTCCAATGATTAGAAGTCCATTGGTGGAGATCATTCAAGCTTGGCCAAAATCCCTCGAATCTCTCAATCAAGCCCAACCCATAATTGTTTTTTCATTAAAGGTCACTTCTTGGTCAATCTCGCCATCTAGCTCCACTCTGAGTGTTCTTGATGTATGAGGTAGTTTAGAATCTCCTCCTCCCTTTCTTGTTGCTATTTTGGTGGGGGGCTTCAGGGATTGGGAAGGACTAGTTTGGTTTCCCCTAGTTTGAGCCGCCTTCGATCCCTTGACACATCCATTGCCTCCTGAAATAGGATCTCCACATTTCCCTCTTCTCTGGCTTCGTTGTACAGACATGTCACCACCGTCTACGTCAAAGAAATCTCTGCTTGGGCTTGATTCATTTTCCTCTTTCTCTGTTTGGGTTCCCCCACCCATGTTCACACTGCCACAAACTCCTCTATGTCGAGAGCCACAAAGATTTCCCAGAGAAGCCTTTCCCAAAGGGCTCGCTCCAGGAAAAACCCTAGTCATGGTAGTAAGCTGCAGTCGACCGTTAACTTACATCGCCATTTGAATTTTAATTTTTAAGATAATAGTACATCTAGTGAATTTTTAAAGTGCATGTAAATTTCACATAAATAAATTTTGAAAACACACACCTAAGATGGCCCATGCATAACAACTAATGATTGCTCAGGAGTGGTCACCACACCTTGTGGTTGGTTGGTCATGGATATCGCATGACTTAATTGCATAGATACATTATTGTTTCACACATACATGTAAAATGGAATTAAATTATATGGACATAAATTTAAATATATAAATAAAAATTTAAATGATACAACTTTAAATTAAAACTAGATCTATACATTTGCAATTTTGTAGGGTCAATATATATTGGCTTAACTAGGTGTAAGGTGTGCTCACTTGTACAATTGTTGATGTAAAATAAACACGATCATATCAAGATGATATCTTATAGGCATTCATCTACACCAAATACTTCAAATTAATATTATATATTATTTAATGTTATTAAACATGAATTTTGATACATATAAATGTCACACAATAAAAACAAATTAAAATGTGAGTTGATCTACATACCTATGTAGGACAATTATCATAACATAGTAAATCCAAAAATAATCCCACCTTTGATTTAGGTGCATCTAAAGTGGATGCTCGAGTAGGCCCATAGCATGGATGACTGTAACTCTGACAAAAATATGGTTGTGGCACATGCAAGCTAATAGGACCATCTCCTCCATGATATCTAACACCAACTTTGGTTTCCATGTTCGTAGCCTGATCAATGAGATATCCTGAAGCGAAATCAATTCTCCTAATGTCAACATCACTGCCTGGTGCTGAAATGGTGTTGGTATACTAGGATATGGAGGAGTAATAATAGGTGGAATTGAGGCATGTCAATGAGTATCGACATGTTCTCCTACTCTATGTTGGGGAATGCCACCCCCAACTCCCTAAAACAGACTCACATCAAAATAATTGGGTTTTAAACCCATCTCAATCTCAACCCATCATTTCTCAAAAAATAAAGGGATGCCTCACAATTAGGATGTAGTGGATAATAAAATACCATCCACCATTTGTCCTAAAAATATGCAGCTATTTAGGGGTGCCTACACCATCTAATTGATTTTTTTTTTTATTAGGATGAATTGGTAGGTTAGTATGGGGGTTAGTTAAATATGGGGAAATAGTTTGTTTGGTAATGTGGATATCTAGGATCTCTTTATATTATAGTCCATCTGAATAAATTTGTCTCCTCTCCTCTCTCCATTGGAAGAAAATATCAAAATCTACATCAATAGAACAAAAAGAGTCGACAATAATTTGCATCAAAGATGTAAAAAATCCTAGGAAGGGGGCATATTAGGCTAATCTTTTATCAAATTAATCTTTTTTTGAATTATTTTTATGTTTGCATTGATATTTTCTCACAATTGAGTCTCGTCAAATGCAGGGGACTAGGAGGTGGGGGTTAGGAGGTGGAGAGGGTGGAGAGGGTGGAGGTGTGGGGTTTTGAGGTGGGGGGATATGATGTCGATAGGGTGAAGGTGAGGGGTTTTGAGGCTGCTCATTATGTAAAATATTATCTATAGAAAACTCATCAGCTAATGGTAATTTTTCCATGTCAAAGGCCACTACATGTTAAACAATTAGAAAATAAATATATCAACAAACTAATTAAATAACATGAAACATTGAATGTACTAAATTTTTAAATAAAATATATAAGATAATTTTTGATATGTGCTTCAATGAGATAATTAAATAATGTACAATTTGAACTAAAAATGACTCCAAACACACATTCAAACTAAATAATTTAGACACATTCAAATTTAACATAAATGTACAACATGAATTTGGACTAATTTATAACAAATTGTACATTGAAATTAAACAAATAAAATTAGACCACGTGTGACATCAAGTGAATATGACTATAATTACTTTGTGATCTTGATAAATTGACATCTCTTATATCAAAGAAAAAAATAATGATCCTAATGATCTACTAGAAAATGATTATAACATATTCCTAAAATAAAGTGTACAAGTTGAATTGACAAATAATATTATTTCAAATAATAGAAATTTGATTTAGTTTATTAGGAAATTAGTAATTTATAGATAAATTTTAAATAGAAAAATGAGGATATTATTTTGATGTAACTAGATTATCAAGATACTTGAGATACACTTATGTAACAAAAAATAAAAATTTAAGGTGTATAATCATGTATGAGGCACATAAAACACCATCTCATACACATCTTGGAGTAGAAAATATATTGTACAATTTTTTCAAGAATGCTTTTTTGGCCCAAAAATAAGGAAAATGTTTAACTTACTTCATGGTTAGATATTTATAGTTTCAAAAGGTGAAGGTGGAAAATGAACACCCTAGTGGTATATGAAGTAATCACATGAAATTTTGACTATTAGTGGTTTATAATTAAATTAGTATGAATTTCATTTCAAGTTTGCCTAAAAATTGATCTTAATTTATTCTATCATATATTAATCAATAATTTCATCCTAATAAATAGTTTATTTGGGAGGTACATATGCATGATCATCATCATTAGGTATGCATACTTATTATCCCTATTTCCTAAATGTGATGATGATGTTGAAGTTAATTGGAAAATAGAAATTCACACTTATATGGTGATGTCTAGAGATAAGGTGGATGTGTGTCAATATAGATGTTGAAACAATGGTCAATTAAAATATTTTTTAGATATTTTAAAGATATATTGTAGTTAATGTACATATATTGTTTGGTCACAAGTATTACATCCATTTTATTAGAGATACGGTCCTATATAACTTTACACATTACTTTAGAGAATAAGTTCTTCCAAACTATATTGGAATCTTATTTTTGTAACTCTTAATAAATAATTTGTAAAGAATAAAAATGGAGAATATTTTGTAGAAGATTGATGAGATGCAAGTAGCATAATCTTCTAAGAGTTTTTCAGTCATTTGAAAGGTTTTCAATAGTAATGTTTTCTTATGTAGAATGTACCTTCGTAATTTTTCAATTATATGATATTTTTCTATGTTTTCTAAACAAGGAGATTATAAAGTACATATGGCTTCCATAAATGGATATTATTGTTACCTAATTTAGCTACCAGCTCAATTAGGTAGAGCTAGGTTTGTTTTGCAAGTGAAGTAATGGTAAACATTCTACTCTTCTATTTTCCATTCATATGCACAAAGAATTATCAAATCAATTGCATTTTATTATGCAAATGTACACAAGAGAAAGACTGCAAAAAGTGTGCATAAATTCTATTTTCATTGATAATTAAAAATTTATAGTGTCCCACACAAGTTGTGGGATTAAATATTTCAATGAAATACAAAATAAACTATACATTTGAAGATACAAAAAGGAAAAATCATATGGGAAGACTAACGATCTGTCATTTCCTGAATGATGAATCCCAATTGAGTTTTTTTGTATCTATTGCTGCCCCTCTTACTTGTTCAACTCCCTTTGCTCTAATGATTTGTAAGTTGCTCAGTTGCTCTGAAAGTTGCTTGATTTCTCAATAAATTCCTCCAAAAGATGAAATTTGTGTTAGAGCTCGGGACCTGTAATCTCTACATATGCCACATCAACAAATATATAGCCTATTCTCATAAGGAATTGAAATAGTTTGCAACATCATAGGCATAAAGGAGGAACAAAGGATTATCATCAATATCCATCATATTCTGAGTCACTATTTTTATCTAGCATGTTTGTTTACTATGAAATTATAGGTGAAATTCTCATTGCTGAATTATCTTTATTTGATATTATAGCATGTGGAGTAAAATGGTCTCCCACAAGGGTTGAGCCCAGCATGTTGTCCTCTTGTGTTTATAAGACGGATAAGAGTGTAATTCTTCTCACTTGCCATCAATTGAGCAAGAACACAAGATCAATCAATATCTTGAAGATGAAGAATTTATGTCATATAAAGACTATTCAAAAGGCAACTTGCAATGGAAGGATACATTTAAACAAGAAGAATTCATGTGGTAGTACACATTTTATTCCATTGCATGAAAGTGGAAGCCATTACTTCCATCAAAGGACAAAACAAAGTTTTCTTTGACTGGCAATTCATCAGCCAAAAGATTACAATCATGGTGAAAAAACAATTCATGATTGGATGGATTTTTGAGAGCATGACATGTTTTAAGAAGCATCTATTAGTATAATGTCATAGAACAAAACATGGTGCAGATTTGGACAAAAGTAATGCAAGTGTATAGGTTGTCGATCTAGCAAGTCCATGAGACTTGATCACCATTATAGCCATGTTGCAACCAAAGGCCATGTAGCTGCAAGCAATCACAACAATGAGAAACAAGAGCCCTAAGTTTGTTCACAATGATTTGATGCAGTGGAGTCACATGGCCAAGTAAAGTAAAGACAAAGTACCATGAAAACTTATGATAATGAGCTTTAGTAATATGATGTACAGTTTATGCATGAAGGTACTTAAAGACAAAGTACCATGAAAACTTATGATAATGAGCTTGAGCAATATGATGTATAGTTTATGCATGAAGGTTTCTCATTCTAGGTCATCATAAAATGTGTATGCAAAGAAGCAATCATATCTCACAAACTACGATCTAGGTTCTTGAGATTTTTGGACAAAAATTAGGAAACAAGAAGTAAAAAAACCCATTAAATTTTGCACCAACTCAATTTGTAGTTTGTGATGGTTTTGTACTAGTCCAGAGCATGATCAAATTGAGGATTCTTTATTTTTTGCAACAAAGTTAAAATGTAAAACTTTATTTAAATGATGATTTATAAATCTCTTTAAATAATGTTACAAATGCAAAATAGATAAAGATGCATTTTCCTTCAAGTATGATTCAAGGGGGGATAGTTAAGGATTGATGAGTTGTTCCAAGCATATAAGGGAAGTTGGAGGAGGTTATACAACAAGTGAAAATAATATAGGAATGGTTAGACTCAATTTTTAAGGCCTTGGAGATTATTTTGGAGCATTTTTAGGTGCCTTTATAATAGGTGAGGTCAAGGCTTAACCTTTTCTTCATCTTTGAGCCTTTTTGGAGTGGATTTAGGGGCTAGATTTTAGGTTTTTTGGTTATACACAACCAAGGAAGTTTGTAGTTCCAATTTATGTGCAACTACTTGGGAAAGCATAAGTAACTTCAAACTTTATTGTTGAAGCTAGTTATTTTCTTCTTTTAGCATGTATTGTAGCTTATTTTGGAGCTCTTTTAGAAAAAGACAACATTGTAACTTAATCTCAGACATGTACAACATTATGTAACACCTTTTCATGAATAAAATTTAGAGTTTTTACCTTCTTAGAAACTATCTCATTGTGTGAAGTATGATGATGGATGAATATTCTTGTGAATTTTGATAATTCCTTTAATTTTTGTCTCATTTTAGTACCTGTAGGTAGAAGAAATATATATATTTACAGGTTGTAAGCTATGTAGTGGTTCAAATAGCTATTTTAGTTGTGAAAGAACTCCTTTCCTTGAAAAGTGTTAAGATAACCAAGCCTCCTTGCAAAAACACTTATGTATTAATATATGATAATATCTGAGCTGTGTTAAGTTAACTTGAGTTATTGAAAAAATTATGTATTAAAACAAAATTTGATAGGTTTTAGATAACATTTAGGTGCATCACCATAGATGTTTAGTTTCATTTCATGTTTTCGGCTTACTCTTTCCTCTACGAAGAATTAGAGTAGTTAATTATGTGAGTACCATAAGAGCCAACTTTCTCTAGAGGTCCATTCCAAGTTTAGGCGACCTACATGACTAGGAATGTTCCCATGTTTCTCTAGAATGCTAAGTTCTATAACTTAGCAAGGGTGCATTTTTGAGAGCTAATAGTTTTGGCATGCCTGGAGGGACTAAGAATTGATTTTCAGTTCAATTTAGACCTTATATTACTATTGTTTGGTGTGTACAATAGTAGTTTCAGCCTTTGAGAGGCAACCAAATCACATACTTGGTGACTCCGAGCTCAAGTCTACTGGTTTCAACAGTTGAAGTGCTAGTATGTTCTAAAGAAGATCAAATTTTTTCTTAATTTTCAGCTCTTTGAATATTTTAGTATATTAAACTTTCATAGAAACATGGCTTACCATCCTCCATTCCATGAAAGTGATCCCCATGTATCTTCCTATCAACCATATCATATTGAATACAGTACTAATTTCAATCAAAATAACCTTGTAGTAGAAAATTACCAACAATTTCAATATGCTTATCACCCACCAACCCTTGCTCAAGCTTCTTAGTAGCCTACCCATTCTTACAACTAGTCTTAAGAAGGATATTTAATGCCAAGTTAGTAGTACTTCCTTCCTAACTAGATCCAAAATAATGAAGAAATGTAGATTGCAAATATTAGAAGTGTATTGCTTGATTTTACAAGACAATTGAATGTAATCAAGAGATAAAAGATTATCAAATGCAACAGATGGAAGTCACTCAATAGGAGATGGAGGCACAAGTAAGGTATGAGGAAGCTCAAAAGTTAGAAGCAGATTCAACACTTCTTTTTCCAAACCCATTCTTTGAGGTAGGGGTTTCGAGGTTCAATGTATTAAGCTTCTTACAAAATGAACTTTGTTTTGAAGAGAAAGAAGAAATAGAGCAGTACTGATTAGAGTAGGAGAAAATTGGACAGGGAATTTTTTTTTAAGATGTATGTTTGAATGCTCTAACCTATTATCCTTTTTTTGATGAAGATGGTAAAAATGTTTCAATGGGACAACATGGTGAAAAGGTGAAACTAGCTAATGACAAAGATCAATTCATGGTTTGCAATGTTGAGTTACCCTCTTTTATTCAACATGATGAAGGTGTGAGTCTGATCACCCCAACAATAGTTTCAGAATAGAAAGAAGACATCAAACAATGTGGTGAGTTGTTGATTGATTACCATCACTATGATAATGGAGCCTTGGATCATGATAAAGATTAACATAAAATTGAATCTAACACCATTTTCCAAGGTAAAAGCTTTGATATCTTTGAGCATGTTATGAATGAAGAGGCTAATATTGAGCTTTATGAAGAGATGTGCACAAACATAATTGAACAGTTTTGTTCAAAGGTGGATAACAAGGAATCAAACATGTTAGAAGAAATTGACAGTCATGATGCACTAGAACAAAAGGTTCACAAGATTGAACAAGTGTTGGAGCAAAAGGAGGTATATGGTATTGATAAAGAGGATTCCATTCTCTAAATTCAAGAAACTTCTCATGAAAATGATATGCAAGGTCTTAGCTAGCTGGAGGAGCTTCCTTTCTATTGTATAGAAGAGCTAGAGGCTAATATATCAGTTGAAATTTTGTTTCAAGAGGCTACTTCATTTTTTGAATTTTTTACTTCTTTCATTGAAGAAGAAAATCTTGATTTGAAGTGTACCTCCTTGAATGATAATGAGGATTTTGAGCTTGAACTAGTTGTTCCTAAGAGCCTTCCAAGAGTTGATAGCTTTGATGAGTTATTAGCTACCATAGTGGAAGAGGATTGTCCATTGACCATGGAGGAGGAATCAACATGGAAAGTTATTATGCAAGGTGAAGGTAATTATGTTATTTCTAAACATTCAGATTTTCTTCTCTCTAGTCTAAACTTAGCCATGAAGCAGGATAGCCATGGAAAACACGAAGAAAGAGAAGCAACTAGCAATGGGAGTCCAAGTTTTATCCGTTCAAGAGGCTATCCTATCAAATTTTTAGCCAGTATCGAGGCCAATGAAGTTCCATAGGTCATGCTTACACCCAAGCATGAGGATACAATCAAAGAAAAAGATGAATTTAGAGTTGCAGCTGAAAGTGATCATATTCAACTCACTTGTCCAGTTCATGACAACATTAGGTATGATCAAAATCAAAGTATAAGTGAGTTTATGGTGTAGACACAGGATGAAGGGTCCTCAAAGAGAACAATCTGAACCATGCAACAAGAGTAACACAATAGAAGTAACATATAATATGGAGGAAAATTCAGATACACACATTCTTATTATCATAAATATTGATTAAAAATACTCGGCCACATTCATGCTTATAGATTTGATGCACAGGCGTGATTACATCATGCCAAAAATACAGTGCTCATATATGCGAGTGGAAATCCTATGGATCAAAATATATAAATCTTATTCTACTTGCTCATAATTCCCCCTTTCATTCTAATGATGCATTACAATATTTATATCATATCTGCGAGTTGAAAAACATCTACATCGGCCAAAGATCATTACAATCTCTGATGAAGAAAATGTAATGTGTGTAAGAACAGGTCAACCTCAAATCAAAAATTCGTCTATGGTAGATGCACGTGATGAAGTGTGAACCTAACTATGAGGTCGGGGACACTCCATAGAAAAAATATAAACACACCTTGAGGATCCGCAAGTCATGGGGAAGATCCGTGATCGACCCAACTAGTCGTTAGGTTTTTAAGTTATTTTGGGGCTAGAACAAGAAATTGTCACATACTACAGAAGCGATAACTTGTTGGAAAAATAGTCAATCAAGCTAAAAGTTTGGAATAAGTCAATTTAACATGTCCAAAATGAAATCATAGGTACGTGCGATCTAGTGAGTAAACATGAAGAAGCATTAGATCTACCAACTCAGACAAGAACAAGAACAAAACAATAACAAAACTGAATGAAAATATTTTTGGTTGATGCAAGATTTCCAAGAACCAAGGATGTTCCTGCAGCAAACATTCGAGGTTAATGAAAATTGATTCCATCACTTTATTGGGGTTAAAGGAAAACCAATATGGTCTACCTCACCCTGAGAAATCCAAGAAGAATCCCCCACTGGTCTACCCTTCCATTTCACAAGATAATCTCTATATTTCCTTCCATGAGTCTTTCTTCCATCTTTGACATCCAAAATCTCTTCTATCTCATCTGATTGCTATTCAAGAAGTTGTTCTTCCAACTTCACCATACTATCTTCATTGAATTCAGCCTCATGGTACTGATGTAGATCTACAACATTGAATATAGGCGAAACACCCATGTCATCTGGTAATTCTACTTCATATGCATTTTCTGTTTCAAACTTCTTCAATATCCTATAGGGTCCAAAATTACTCATTTTCAGTTTACTGTATGTGCAAACTGGAAACCTTTCCTTCCTCAAATACACCATCACTTCATCTCCAACTTAATATTCCTTGTCTCCTTCTTTCATCTACTTTATCCTTATACTTTTGGTTCATGCTTTTCAAATGTTGCTTCACTTGAGTATGCATTGTCTTCATATGTTCTACAATTTCTTCTACTTCTACACTCCTTTTACCTTCCTTAATGATGTCTTTTAGTTCTAATATATCTCTAGGATGAATTCTAGTAATGCTCTCAAAAGGTGTCTTTCATATACTCCTGTTCACTGAATTATTGAATGCAAAATCTGCTTGTGCCAAGACTAAATCCCAACTTCCAGTTTTCTCTCCAACCAAACATCTTAGAAAATTTCCCAAACTCCTATTTACTACCTCTGCCTATCCATCTATCTATAGGTGAAAAGTAGAACTGAATTTCAAATCTATCTTCAACTTCCTCCAAAGTGTTCTCCAAAAATAACCAACAAACTTTGTATCTTTGTCTAAAATAACACTCCTAGGTAATCCATGCAATCTGACTACTCTAAAAAAAAATTCTACTACATGTATTGCATATGTTGTCTTCTTACAAGGTATGAAATGTGCCATCTTATTAAATATGTCCACCACCACAAATAATGAATCATCACCTCTCTGTGTCTTAGGCAAACCAAGTATGAAATCCTTGCTGATATCCTCCCAAGGTCTTTTTGGTCCTATCAAAGGTTTATACAATCAAACATTCTGACTCCTCTCTTTTGCAACTTGACAAACTCTGTAACTTTACATAAATTTTTGAACATCCTTATGAATCTATGGGAAAAATTATTTTTCACTCACCAATGCTACTATTTTATCAATTCCAAAATTTCCTACCAATCCTCGACTATATTTATCTTTCACCAAGTTATCCCTCATTGAACTTCGGGGTACACACAACTAATTTCCTCTGAACAACATATCCTCCTAAATTAAATAATCCAACAACTGACTTCTATCCTCCAAAACTGGTTATTTACAAGCTCTCCAAGGTTATGCAAAATCTGGTTTTTCCTCATACAAATTCTTCAATTCATCAAATCCTAATACATCCACTTTCATCCGTGCCAGTAAATTCCTTCTCCTACTCAAAGCATCAACAAATCTGTTTGACTTTCCACTCCTATACTTCAAAAGAAAAGTATAAATCTGCAAGGATTCCACCCATCTTATGTTTTTTTATTCAACTTACTTTGATTGTTCAAATACGATAAATCTTGATGATCTATATACAACACAAAATCCTTATATAAAAAGTATTGTCTCCACTTCTTCAAAGCTTGAACTATGGCATAGAAATCATGATCATTCAATGAATATCTTCTTCTTGCATCATTCAACTTCTCACTGAAATAGGCTACTGGTCTTCCTTCTTGACTTAACATTGCTCCAATTGCATTTCCACTTGCATCACAGTCTACTTGAAATATCTTACTAAAATTTGGTAAAGCCAACATAGGTCGTTTAGTCACTTTCTATTTCAACAACTCAAAACTTATGTCTACTCCATATGTCCATCTAAAATCCTTCTTATCTCCTCTCATTGTTTCTGTCATAGGACTGCAAATAGAATTGAAATTTCTAATGAAATTTTGGTATAAACTAGCCAACCCATGAAATGATCTTACCTCTCCAATAATTTAAGGTGTAGGAAATTCAACAATAGCTCTTACCTTCTCAGGAACCATCTTCAATCCATCCACTGAAATCACAAATCCTAGATATACCAACTCTTCCTTCATGAAACTGCATTTCTCAATGTTTATCAACTTCTCTTCTCTCAACCTCTACAAAACTTGTCTTATGTGCAACAAATGTTTCTCTCTAGTCTTATTGGAAATCAAGATGTCATCCAAATAAACAATCACAAAGTTACCCAATAATTTCTTCAATATCTCATTCATCAACCTCATGAAAGTACTTGGTGCATTTGTTAGTCCAAAAGGCATCACCAAACACTCATATAATCCTTCATTTGTCTTGAATGTTGTTTTTCACTCATCTCCTTCTCTGATTCTGATATGATGATATCCATTCTTCAAGTATATCTTTATAAAGTACTTAGGTCAACTCAAACAATCCATAATGTAATCCATCTGGGGCAAAGGAAATTTGTACTTAACTATGATCTTGTTTATGGCTCTAGAGTTTGTACACATCCTCCATTGTCCATCCTTCTTAGGTGCAAGAATAATAGGTATTGCACAAGGACTTAAGATTTCCCGATCAAGCCTTTCCTCAACAATTCTCGCACTTGTCTATTCAATTCTTTATTTTCTGTCGATATCATCAAGTGTGCTTCTTTATTAGGTAGACTAGCTCCAAGAATTAGATCCAGGCAATGACAAATACTCCTCAGAGGTAGTAATCCATTAGGTACATTATCTAAAATGATAGCTTCATATTCTATCAACAACTCTTTTATCTCCTCTATCTTCTCTTCTGCATGCTTCAAGTCTTCAACCTTCTTAGGAACTAGGGCATAACACATGTTCTCATGTCTCAGTCCATCCAGAAATATCCTTCCATCAACCAAACAGATTCTAGCAGTCGTACAAATATGAGCTTAATGATCATCTTCCAAGGGAAACAAATTATGCTTCATCGCATTAGCAACAATGGTGTATATGTTATTCTTTCCATCATGAATAGCCTGTCTATCATACTGCAAAGATCTTCCCAAAAAAATATGGCATACATCCATAGGAATATTATCAAACAAAACTTCATCATGGTAATTTCCCATCTTCAAGTTTACCAAAATTTATTCACTTACTAGTATCTTATGTTCATCTTGAATCCATGCTATCTGATAGGGTTTCAGGTGTTTGAACCTTTCCAACTTCAATTTGGTCACCATTACTTCAAAGGCTAGGTTCTCTAAACTTCCACTATCAATGATTACTTTGCAACATTTACCAGCTACCTTGCATCTGGTTCAAAAAAAAAATTTCCTCTGCAATGGTTCTTTCTCCAATTCACTCTGGCACAATACTCTCCTATTCACCAACACTTCTTATTCTTCCAATTGATTAGATGATCCAACATGATCCTCCTCGACAAAGGTTTTTATTCTATTTTTCTTAGTCTTTCTACTTGTCTCTTCTTATTTGCATTTAAAGGCTCTATGTCCTTCTCTACAACATTTAAAACAATTTCCATTGAATACTATTTTCTCCTACCCTCTATCATATTTTCTACATCCTTCATTTCTGTAACCACCATATCCTCCTCTTCTGTAAGAGTTTCCATCATATCTTCAGTATGAATTATCATTCTTACTCACCTCCTTATCCTTGTTCTGATTAGCAAAAGTTCCTCTTCCTCCTCCTCTAAATATTCTTCCTCTCTATCTCTGCTCATGTCTTTTATTCAACTTTTCTT
Organism: Sequoiadendron giganteum; assembly: GCA_007115665.2. Taxonomy (NCBI): domain Eukaryota; kingdom Viridiplantae; phylum Streptophyta; class Pinopsida; order Cupressales; family Cupressaceae; genus Sequoiadendron; species Sequoiadendron giganteum. The sequence goes on from CM021102.1 coordinate 844,051,466, forward strand.
CAGCTTTTAGGGCACACTGGCATGCCTCTTCCACGCTCAACAACTTAATCAAATTGATCTCATATTGAATAGATGTCCTCAAACCATTTACATATCTAGCTACTTTCTCAATCTCATCCTTTGAATGTGAATACCTAATATTCAACTTATAGAATTCCTCAATATACTCTGTCACACTTGATTCTTTCTGCTTCAAATTCTGCAATTTTCTGAACAAATTGATCTAATAGTCTACAGGCATGAACTTTGTCTTCAACTTGTTCACCATCTGATCCCATGATCTTATCTTATCCTTTCCTATTCTTTTTCTATCTATCTACAAATGTTCTCACCAAAGGGATGCATGTCCTTTCAACTTTGTACAAGAAAATTTCACCTTCTTATCTTCCGAGGTGCCTTCAAAATCAAATTACTTCTTCATCTTTGTTATCCAATCTAGCAATTCATCTAAATCTAACTTACCATTATAATCTAGTGGATTGAAATGTTCCTTGGTTTTCACTCTTATGAACCTTTCTTCTCCCTAATTAAGACCAGGTTGATCTTCTCTTGCAACTTCGTCATGTTCTTCCACTTCTTCATCACTTATATCATCAACTAGTCGACCTCTTCTCTAGGTCATTTTGACTGCTTCCAAACTAGCAACAATTCCTCTAAACATTTCCATTATAGTTGGGTTTGCATTTCCACGCACCCCATTTCCTCTAATATTTCTTTTTACCACCATATTACACAATTCCTCTACAGCTGTAAGTTAGATCCTTAATCTACCACCCCACAACAAATCTTCAACAAGATTGCATAACTTATGATGATCTTGCAAGGAATGAATCTCACTCTAATACCAGTTCTGTGCAGACACAGGATGGAGGGTCCTCAAAGAGAACAATCTGAATTGTGCAACAAGAGTAACACAATAGAAGCAACATAGAATATATGGAGGAAAATGCATATACAAACATGCTTATTATCAAAAATCTCGATTAAAAATAGATGGCTACATCAGAGCTTATAGATTTGGCACATAGGCATGATTACAACCAGCTCAAAATATAGTCCTCATACATGCAGGCGGACATCCTATGGATCAAACTTTATATACATATTATTCTACTTGATCATAATTCCCCCTTTCATTCTAATGATTCATTACAAAATTTATATCATACCTACAAGTCAAGAAACATCTGCATCAACCAAAGATCATTACAATCTCTGATGAAGAAAATGTAACGTGTGTAAGAATAGGTCGACCTCAAATCTAAAATTCTTCCACAATAGATGTGCATGATGAAGTGTGGACCTAAGTGTAAGGTCAGGGACACTCCATAGAACAAATATAAACACACCGTGAAGATATACAAGTCACGGTGAAGATCTGAGATCGATCCAACTAGCTGTTAGGTTTTGAAGTTATTCCGGGGCCAAAACAAGAAACTGTCACATACTCTAGAAGTGATAAATTTCCGAAAAAAGATCCAATTGAGCTCAAAGTTTGGAATAAAGAAATTGAACATGTCCACGATGAAATCATAGGTACATGTGATTTGCCGAGAAAATATGAAGAAACATCGGATCTACTAACTCAGACAAGAACAAAACTGAATGAAAATAGTTTTAGTTGATGCAAGATTGCCAAGAACCAAGGATGCTCATGCATCAGTTTATTTTCATTTAACCTGAAGCATTGCAACAACTTATTGAATATCTTCTTTTGTTTCATATCCTTTTACCAATGCATGATCATGTAATGCATCCTTTGTTGGTTAGAAGGGGGTGTTATTTTACGAGGCTAGTTAATGGGTTTGTTTGACCAGCTTCTTTGCTGGTTAGAGTAGGTTAGAGTAAGGTTGTTTTAGTAGTTTTTTTCCTCCAATTTTTCTCTTGCATAGTTATTCAGTTGTTTTGAGTATTTTGGTAGGTTGAATAAGATTTGGAGGAGTTATACATAGTTTTTGATGAGTTACAACATTATGCAAGACTGTTTCTTAAGTCTTGTCAAGTTTCTATTGACTCCATGCCTAATGGATAGCTTCAGAAAAATTGTTAGGATGTTTAGCAAGAAAACATTTAGCAGATGTCACCAAAAGTGTTACCTAGTTTAGCTACAAGCTCAATCAGGCAGATTTGTGTTTGTTTTACAAGTGAAGTAAAGGTAAACATTCTACTCTGCTATTTTCTATTCATATTCACAAAGAATTATCAAATTGATTGCATTTTATTATGAAAATGTACACAAGAGAAAGCATATATTATATTTTCATTAATAATTAAAAATGTATGGTGTCCCACACAAGGCGTTGGATTAACTCTTTCAATACAATGCAAAATAAACTATACACTTGAAGATACATAAAGGAAAAAATATATGGGAGGACTAAGGATTCGCAATTGCCTGAATCACGAATTCTAGTTGAGTTTCTTTGCATCTGTCATTGCTCATCTTAATGATTGCTCAGCTCCCTTTGCTCCAATACTTTGGGAGTTTCTCAAGTGCTCTGAAAGTTTCTTAGTTGCTCCGAAAGTTTCTCAGTTGCTCTGGAAGTTGCCTGACTACTTCAGAAATGACTCCAAAATATGAAACTTGTGTTAGAGCTCGAGACCTATAATCTCTACATATGCCACATCAACAAATATATAGCCTATTCTCATAAGGCATTTAAATAGTTTGAAAAATAATAGGCATAAAGGAGGAGTAGGGGATTATCATCAATATGGTCCATCATATTCTGAGTTTCACTATTTTTATCTAACATGTTTGTTCACTATGCAGGTATAGGTGAAATTGTCATTTCTGAATTATCTTTATTTGATATTATAACATGTGGAGTAAAATGGTCTGCCATAAGGTTTGAGACCAAAATTATGCCCTCTAGTGTTTCTAAGAGGGATAGGTTTGTAATTCTTCTCACTTTCCATCAATTGAGCAAGAACACAAGATCAATCAATGTCTTGAAGATGAAGACTTGTTGTAATATAAAGACTATTCAAAAAGTAGCATGTAATGGAAGGAAACATTTAAACAAGCAAAATTTATGTGGAAATACATAATGCATGCCATCACATGAAAATTTCAGCCATTACTTGCATCAAAGGATAACAAACAATTAAAGAAAATAGTTATCTTTGACTATCAAGTCAATAGCCAAAAGATGATAGTCATGGTGGCAAAAGAATTCATGATTGGATGCATTTTTAAGAGCATGGAATGTTTTAAGAAGCATCTATTTGTATAATGCCATAGAAAAAAACATGGCACAGATTTGGACAAAAGTAATGCAAGTGTATAGGTTGTAGATCTGGAAAGTCCACGAGACTTGATCGTCATTACAATCATGTTGCAACTAAAGGCCCTGTAGGTGCAAGCAATCACAACAATGAGAAACAAGAGTCCCAAGTTTTTTCATAATGATTTGATGCAGTGGGGTCACATGGCCAAGTAAAGCAAAGGCATGTTACCATGAAAACTGATGATAATGAGCTTCAACAATATGATGTACGGTTTATGCATGAAGGTTTGTTGTGCTAACTCATTATAAAAAATGTATGCAAAGAAATAGTCATATCTCACAAAGTACAATCTGGGTTCTTGTGATTTTTGGATAAAATGTAGAAACCAAAAAGCCTAAAACACCCATTAAATTTTTCACCAACTGAGTTCATAGTTTGTGAATTTTTTCACCAGTCTGGAGCATGGTCAAATTGAGGAGTCTTATTTTTTGCAACAAAGTTAAAATGTAAAACTTTATTTAAATGATGATTTAGACATCACTTTAAATAATGTTATAAATGCAATATATATAAAGATCCATTTTCCTTCTAGCATGATTCAAGGGGGGATAGTTAAGTATTGATGAGTTGTGCCAAGCATATAGGGGAAGTTGGAGGAGGTTATCCAAAAAGTGCCAAGAATATAGGAATAGTTAGACTCAGTTTTGAAGGCCTTGGAGATTATTTTGGAGCCTTTTTAAGTGCCTTTATAATAGGTGAGGTCAAGGCTTGACCTTTTCTTCATCTTTGAGCCATTTTGGAGTGGATTTAGGGGCTAGATTTTAGATTTTTTTTTTATACACGACCAAGGAAGTTTCTAGTTCCTATTTTTGTGCAACTACTTGGGAAAGCATAAGTATCTTCAAACTTTACTGTTCAAGTTAGTTCTTTTCTTCTTTCAGCATGCACTATAGCTTATTTTGGAGCTCTTTCATCAAAAGACAACATTGTAACTCAATATGATACATGTACAACAGTATGTAACACCTTTTCATCAATAAAATTCAATGTTTTTACCTTCTTAGAAGCTATCTTATTGTGTGAAGTGTGATGATGGATGAATATTCTTGTTAATTTTGATAATTATTTTAATGTTTTTCTCATTTTAGTACCTTTAGGTAGAATAAACATATATTTTTATAGGTTGTAAGCTGTGTAGTGGTTCAAATAGCTATTTTATGTATTAATATATGAAAATATCTGAGATGTGTGAATTTAAGCCGAGTTATTGAGATAATTGTGTGTTAAAAGAATAGCTTTATATGTTTTAGATAAAATTTAGGTGCATCACCATAGGATTTTAGTTTCATTTCATTTTTTTCCTTACTCTTTCCTCTACGAGGCATTAGATTATTTAATTAGGTGAGTACCATAAGAACTAGCTTTCTCTGGAGGTCCATTCCAAGTTTAGGCAACCCACAGGCCTAGGAATGTTCCCATGTTTCTCCAAAATGCTAAGTTATACAACTTAGCAAGGGTGTAGTTTTGAGAGCTAAAAATTATGATTACCATATATTATGATATATTTTATTCCTCATCTTTTACATGGTAACATAATTAGTTTCATTCATAGGAAATTTTTTTACTTCCTTTTATGAGATACTAAGTATATTTATCAATAAACCTACACATATATCCAAAACATGAACCTAAATACATAATATAATTCCCATTAGTTACTCCCCTCTTCTCTATATTCTTGTAACCAAACACATGCCAATATGTGTGTTCTTAAAGGACCTAATGGATAATTTAGAGACCCATCTAATCCGATATACATAATCTTTATATCTCTCCCATACAACCCATAATTATACCACATTATCCTCCTAAAATTATTGTCCAGACCACTCCCATGTCAAAAGTTATAGTATAAGTTTTTTCTCCATATTTTCCCACTTTGAATAAACAATTACCCTCCCCTAACATACATTAAATTATACAATTATTCATTCTCATAACACTCAATGAAATAATAAACAATATCAATCCAAACTTCCCTTCCCCCTAATACTATTAATATTCTTCCTTCATCTCATATTTTTTCTAATAACCCTAAATAATATGATCTCATGGAGCAATTGCAATCCACACAAGCTAAAATATCTCTTTTGGACCTATTTTAGATTTTTACTTCTCTTAAAGAAATCATCCAACAAGCCTTACAAAATATTACATTACCTATCACAATAGGTCATGTCAAATTAAAACACACTTTTTTATATCACACCTAGTCAAATCACTTATGATATTCTCCTTGGATGACTATGGATCCATGAATGTGTGTCAATTTTTCCACCCTTCATAGATGTTTAAAATTTATGAATGTTAATAAAATTTATATTATATATGTTAGAAGCCTTTTTAAATTTTTTAAATTTTTAATATAAAATATTATTTTCTTAGCCACACGTGTTTCACCTCTTTACTAAAATTTCATCAAAAAAGGCTCACCCAAATAACTTCCCCGTACTTATTTAAAATTTACATTGTTAAAAAAATAAATTATAAATAAGTTTCAAACATTACTATTGAGGTTTCTTATGTTACACTGATATCATGTGTATATGGGAAAAAAGAGAATTATATGGAAAGTTTCGAACATAATTAAATTCTATCAATAAGTCATTACCTCATCATAGTCATACCCCTTCATGTCCCCTCTTATAATTTAACTACCCCTTATTCAACAATTTATCTTCCCTCCTCTAAAGGCCCCCCTTCATCTTCTCCCTCCTCTTCCCATAAATATTTTCATTTATTTGATAATCATATTTTCACAAATCCCATATCATCTTCTTCACATAAAAACACATCATTGATCATGACATTAGTTTAGTTGCTCCTAGTATTATAGATCCCCCTTTCTCTTCTTATAAAATTGAAATATTATATGGAAAAGGGTTGAAGATATTAGCACACTCTATATATAAAGGAAAATACCTTGGCCTAATGAATATAATATTACTTGAAACCTATTCCCTTAAAACTATATTTTTCTATAATCAATCATGAATATTATCCTAATACCTACTCAAGATTATTCTTCTTTGTATTCTCATAATATTTATTAAATTTTCCACTCCTTAATCCCTTCTCACTAAAATTGTATGACATAATTCCATATTTACATACTATTATCATTTTCTTATGCACTATGAAAGGTAAAACACTTTCTATAAAATACTAACTTCATATGTATGTGCAATCAATTAAATTAATAATACTTGTAAATAGCATATTAAATTTTGTAAATGGTATTCTTGTTATGGTGTATACCTTATATTTATTTTAATTATTTTATCATTTTTAACATGTATATGTACTATAAATTTCTAAACATTTAAAGTAGAGGAAAATTAATAGGAGAGAGTTGTCAAGAGCTAGCATAGACAATCGATGTTTAAAGTACACTAGGTTTATACAATCAATGATTAAATGAATTGTGATATCATAGCTACTTGTTTTTAGAATATATGGAAGGTTTTGGGATTATTTTACCAACCAAGAGGTTGAAAGTAGTAGTCATGATTTAATCCCATAGTTTAGGGATTAGTTTTTCCAATACTAGTGACCATTCATATTCTTAGTGATCATTCACTTATAGTGGTAGGCATGAATCCATTAAGGTTGAGGATCTAGGGTTTTAGGGTTTAAGTTTTAGGCTTTAGGTTTTAGGGTTTATGTTTTAGGTTTTAGATTTTAGGGTTTATGGTTTATAGTTTAGGGTTTTAGTTTTTAGGTCTAGGTTCTAGCTTTTAGTTTATTGTACATGTATATCAATTATTTTGATGAATATAATTATTAATGGAATTTAAAAACTATAAAATTCATCCTAATTATAAAAATTAAAATAAATGAAAATATAAACCATGAAATTACAAACCCTGCATGTTTTGTTATATAATTAAATTTTAAACCATAATTACAAACAAAACTACTAAATATAAAGCATAAAAATGCACAAATACTAACTTGAAGGTTGCTAAGATCGAGTATATCAAAGGGAGGAGGTTGTAGCCACAATTTTGTGGCATAAGTGGATTCCAAAATGGGTACCCATTTTCCTTTGATCACTCTCTCTGGTTTTATAATTTGTAGGTGAAGATGAATTGGTAGTCAATTTAAAAAAATAAAAATAAAAATGGGTACTCATTTCTAAACAGGTACCCATTTTGTAATGGATACCCAAAGAGGAATAGGTTCTTGTTTGAATTTAGGCTCAGTATCTCATTCCTAAATGGGTACATGTTCCTTTTTGCATTTTATGGCCAAAACTTCCCCTCTACGTGGACCCAAATTCTTTCTTTTACCCATAGTGGCTTTGTGTAAGCCTACCATTGATAATCAATCTAGGAAAATATAAGTAATTTCTCCCTTTGTGAAAATCTTGTCCAAGCTTGATTTTGGTGTCCCTTACCTATTCATATTGTTTTAATCTATGGTTCAAAAAGTCCAAATAATTTTATTTTTTGTGTAACATCGAAAAAAGTAACCCTTTTTCATGCTTAGTTTGGGAATGAAAAATTAATAATAATATAGACTTAATTTTGCCTTATTTAAGGTGTTGTAAAAAATTTCTTACACTTTCACACAAATCTAGGGATTTATTAATTAATTGAGGTAAATTAGAGCTTAATTAACCCCTTTAATTCAAATTCAAGCCTTATTAATTGCTTTTTTTGAAGGATATATCCCGAAACTCATTAATAATGTTCCTTAACACTTAATTTGGCAAGGTTTGAGTCCTAGGATAGTGACATAGGAAAGATTCACCACCTGGCAAATGGGTCCCCACTATGTCCTAGGACCCCCTTTTTACATATTATTTCACCTCCCAGAAACTTGGTCCTAGAAAACTATGTTAGGACCCATTCGCCCAAGGTGGCGAATGGGTCCTCCTTACTAAGGAAACCCATTTTGAAAATTATTTTTGGTAGGATTTTAATGATTTTGAATCATGGATCTTATTTTGGCTTGTGTTATTTGAATTTCAGGATTAAATCTTAAGTTTAGTATAAATATAAGCTCGTTTCACATAGTTTCATCCTAAGTAACCTAAGAATCCTTATGTGACTTCATGAGATCAAGAACAAAAGAATTTTAGAGCATTTAAGAGAATTTCAAAGGAATTCAATGATATATTATTGAAGTTTTATTACAACATTCAACATCATATCATAATTTCAAAGACATAATGCATCAAGCATGTTGTTGAGCTTGTGTGTTGTGATCTAGCATTCAAGATCAATATCTACATTATAAATGGACACCTCATGTTAGATTGATAATTTACATTCCAAGACTTCATCCAAGGTATCATGATTTCATGTTTCATGTTTCATGTTTCATTATTTTATCAAAAGGTTTAATTAACTAAATGGGGTTTCACCAAGGAAAACCCCTATTCCCTAACAATCAAAAAGTTTCTCTCATTTTTGATGTGTGATTGTAGGTTTATAGGTTGAAGGTCAAGTGGAAAATAAGATTGAATAAAATTTGTCAAATTTGTAAAGTTGCAAAACTTTTCATCTTTGTTGGAAGATCACAAAAATGAAGCTACAAAATTCATTTCATACTTTCAGGAGTTGAGAACCGAGGACCTGGAAGTGCATAAATTGAAGAATGAAACCCAAAAATCAGTTTTTAGAAACCCTAATAGGGACCCATTCACCCAAGGTGGCGAATGAGTCCTTAGTGGCCCCCAAAACAACACTTTTTTAGTAAGGTACACATTGTTTTAGCCTCAAAAAACCTTCCTTATTGCTATTATAATATTTTCGATTGTTTTCTTATTGTTATTTATGAATTTTACCCCTCATAATTGAATGAAACCTTAGAAGAAAAAATTAGTGGTTTATCATCTTGTTCATTGATTTTGATAAACCCCATTTTTCTTTGGTTTATTTTGGTGAACCCGACTTCTTGAACATTGTAGTTTTCTAATTTTGGAGTCTTTCTTCTCATCATAGGTTAGATATATCATTCATTTGCATTCATTTTCACTGAATTAGATCTCATTTAGGGTGTCTTGGTTTACATCTCATATAGGGTTTTAGAATGCATTGTTTGCATTCTTTAAATCTGAAAAATACAAAAAAAAACAATCATCTTCCATATCATTTAGATCACATAAATTTTCATTTGAAAATAAAAACAAATTTGAATATCAAACTAGGTCTTTTCATTTATCATTTTATCACCTTTTCAACTTGCATTTCATAATACAGTTACAAAAATCTATAACTAAAAATTACTATTACAGAACTGAATCTGAAACTCATTGAGAAAAGCTTAAAAATTAGTAAAAAGAATTTCAAAAACCCTAATCTAGTACCCATTCGCCCAAGGTGGTGAATGAGTCCCTGATCAAGAGATGATCTAAATTTTCTAGAATCTGAAACCTTTTTTTTATGCTTATGTTTGCTACTATTATATTTCTATTTTAGTTTTTTTATTTTTTTTTCATTAATTTCATTAAATTTAGGTTCATTTGTTTCATTTAGTGCATTTCCAAAATTCAAAATTACATATACAACATTTAATTTTTAGGTTATAGCATAGTGTAATTGGTAAATTTCCTTGTTTAGAATCTAAAAATTGCATTTCATTCTAGGTCATTGCATTGCCTCTTTCCATTTTGGGTTTGCACACTAAGTTTGTAAAACATGTATGAGATTTAAAACTTAGTTTCCTATTAGAAATACTATTGTGAGACATATTTTGAGGCTCATGGAATCCCACAATATCTCACTCACCGTCAACCTTGGTTTTTCTAACTCTCTTCCTAATAGTGTTGATAATCAACCCCCTATTGATCATAGTATGAATATTTCATTTCCCATGACTTCCATGCCTACACCCAATGTGCTTAATGTTAACAACACCATCCCAACCATCACTAGTTCTACTCAAGATTTGGGGTGCACTCAAAGCCAAGGTGTAACTTCACTCCCTTCTACTATACCCATTTCTATTCCTACATACACTAGTAATAAACCTACCGCAATAATTGAACCTACTAGTAGTGTGAACACTTCCTTAGGTATTTCCATAGGGAATCCCTTTAGTGCTGTACATTAGAATCCAATATCTCCTCAACCATCCTCCTTCAAAAACTTACAATTTGTATTCCCTCTACATACACTCCCTACTCCACCTTATACCCCTCCACCTGACAATAACAGTGATGCTCTCCTTAACACACTTCTACAAGGCATGAAATCCCTTCAACAACAAGTTGCAACCCTAAATATAAACAACAATGGTCAACCATCACTATACATCAAAACCAATTTGTTATCCTCAGAGATATTGAGAACACAAATTCCACAAGGTATGTTGTAAGATGGTGTGTTCCTTGGTCTCCTTTGTGCAGCGTGACTCGCTTGGGTTTGTGACATGGCTTAACCACCTATTGCGGGTCTTGTATAAATCTAGTGGTTGTATTGGGCATTAACAGGTCAATCTTTTGGTGCAACATAAACCACCAATGTAACAATTGATATCAAAGGTGAGGTCATAGGTTTGAACCCCTTTCTTTTTTTAGGGGGGATTGTTACAAGATGGCATGTCCCTTGGTCTCATTAATGCAGTGTGATGCTTGGGTTCATGACATGGCTTAACTACCTCATGTGGATCTTGTATAAATCTGGGAGTTGTATTAGACATTAATAGGTCAATCTTTTGGTGCAACAATAACCACCAATGCAAAAAGGTATAAAATTTCCCCAATTTAAAAAATATTATGGGAAAGGAGATCATGTTAGCCATGTTTCCACTTTTACAACATTTTGTAGTGATTTCATCTTTGAAGATAAAATTTTGGCTAAGCTATTCCCTAGATCATTGAAGGATACTACTTTAGAGTGGTTCTCTTCTTTACCAAATAATTCAATTGGTTCATTTAATGAACTTATTGATGCCTTTTATAACCACTTTCATATTCACATGGGTCCCAAGATGACCCTAGTTGATTTAATGACATGCAAAAAAAAAGGATGATGATAAAGTGACTGATTTCATAACAAGAAACCAAATACTTTATTCACAAGTAAACATTAATATTTCTAATGCCGAACTTCAATGATTTTTTATTCCCAAATTACAAAACAAACTCCAAAGAATACTTGAAATGTTGAGATTTCCATCCTTTACATAATTAAGCACAACCCTTTGTGATTATCAAAATAAAAATTGTTATCATGATGTGAAAAATCCCCCTAGTCATCCTAAAATGTCTGAATACACAACTCAAAATAGTTACCAACCTTTCAAGAAGTAGAATAAGGGATTTTTACAACTTAATCCCCTCAACCAAGTCAACAAACTAATAATCAAGTGGCTGCTATAAAGACAATAAATATTTTTTCGTTTGGTGATAGGGATAGGAATTTCACTGTTCTACCTGATTCCCTTCATAATATCATGTTACAACTTGTTGAAAAGAATATACTTACTTTACCTCCAGTTAAAGAACGTGATCCTGATATACCATTTAATCCCATGGGATTTTGATGAAACTCTTATTACCATTATCATCGACAAAATGGACATAGTATAGAATATTGTAAGTGTATTAAACATCTTGTGCAAGACCTTATTTATAGTAATCAATTGCAAATTGGGGGTGTGAATGATCAAGGTAATAAGTCTATAGCTCCTCCTAAAAAAAATTATAAATGTTTACCAACCCCATGCCAAAGCGCATCATTTCATTTATCAAAGCTAGTGAAACTGACAAGAATGATGTGATTAATGTTGAAACAGATGATGAAAAATAAAATATGAAAATGAAGAATCGATTAGAGTGGTAGTTTTTATCGAAGCTGAACCTTGTAAGGGATCAACTAAAATGCCTCTTGACATTTCTTTCTCCCCAAAATATATAATTAGAAGGGAACCTTATGGTCCTGTTTACATAGCCGACCAAATCAATGACAATCCCATTAATGGGTATTAATTAATCCTATCTATGGAGAGAATGTGGTCACTGAAGAATTTCTATTTGTGCATGAACTCTATCAAGATACATATGAAAAAATGAAAGCATGTATCAATATGCATAATGGTTTTGCTTGTGCTATGAAGGGCTTGATAGATATTCCTTTAAAAGTTGGACCAAAAACATTAAATGTCTCATTCACAATCATCCTGCAATCAGACCAATTTTATGTGAAGTTAGGCTACCCATGGCTTTGCTCGATGAATTTTGTCCCTTTGGTTGTGCATAAATGTTTAAAGTTTCCATTTGGAAATGACATATTTATTGTGCATCATAGTGGGTTTAATATTGCATCTTCCTAAGGTAAATTTTCATTATATTTCTTTTGGCCCAAGCCTATTGAACCTATTAAGCCTCATGAAGACTTTTTTTTCAAATAATATCAAAAGTTCAAGGCAAAGCATGTAGCAAAATTATCCCTTTGAAACATGCCTCAACTCGTGATTGAACCACCTATCTTTGACGAAAAAAAGATTGAACCAAAAGCCCTTCCAAACATCCAAGATAAGTCTATGACAAAACCTCCTACAATTTCTCATAAGAGACCATGAGATAACCAAAATAATCTCATTGTCCCTCCTAAAGTTAAACAAATTTACAAAGCTAAAGATAAAGTGGTTGACCAACCACCTGTTGCTTCTTTCATTCCTCCCAAGGAAGAGAAGAAACCTATGATTGACAAACCCACTCTTACATAAACACAGATTCACAACAGATTGAAATGAAATCGAAGTGCTAGAGAGCATAGGCATAGGCATCATGCTATTTCTCATATGTTATAAACTAAAGAAGACTAGAACATAGAAAATAAAAATATAAAATTACTTGAAGCAATGCATTATGACCCTATACCCTCACTGCAATACAAACAAAACATTCCATGGACATTGTCATTCGACCTCCTATTGTGATAAATCGAGATGATGACATTGATATTGCAAAAACTGATGAACAAGTGCATAATGAGTTGAATAGATTGTTTTCCTCTTCTATGATCTTAAATGAAAAATCTCCTAATAAGAGTGTTTAACTTGGTGCTTCTCCTACTTTGACACTTGTTGTTATCCCTTTAGCTAATTTTTCACCTTCCATTTATACCGACCGAGATTGGGATGTGGATAACCTAATATAGGTTGACTCGCATGTCCCTTACTAGTCTTTTTTTTGTTTTCTTTTTCAAGTTCTCTATGTGATTTTATGTGCATAATATGATCCCCCATGAGGTTTCATTTGATGCATATCTCCCTCTTTTGTGCATTTTTCTATATGTGCTTGCATTCTTCAATATGTCATATACGCTTTATCTTTTTCATTTATCTTGTGTTTTCCTTTTAGGGATGATGCAAAGGCATCAAGACATCTAGGTATCTTCCATGTTGACCCAAAAGGATTTTTCTTTTTTTTTCCTCTCTTTTTGTCATTCTTCTAGTTCTATGAGTATTTGGGGAATGATTATCATTTCAAACTCTTAAAATAATATTCTAGCAAAGACATATTGACCCTGAATCCATAGATCCCTTATGGGGGCAACCCCCTTCCTTCCTTTTTCATGATGTGGGTTTATTATTGAAACATATGACTTGGCACAGGGTTTTCTGAGGAAATATCTCATGTCTTAGGAGAAAGCATTGGCTACTTTAAAGCAGTTTCTCATAGAAATGGTGTTAGAAACCACATATTTCACAGCGTGATATTTTTTCCTATGGCATGTTCTTTTTCTTGGTGGTGTCATTGGGTTTTATGTCCTCCAAGAGAACAATATTTATAAGCATACGATTTACCTTAGTGGCATGATGTGAACGAGGCATCCCATATGTAGCAAATTGATATTCTTGACTTTTACTCTCTTGGATACATTAGGCATGATTTTCCCTAAGAAGAAGACCTTACACAAACGAAATAAAATCCACTTTAACAAAAACCTATAGACATAACATTCAAAAGAATATAATTGTGATGCCTTATTGAAGTTGTCAGGAGGATAAATTTGGTATGGTATGGGAGGCTAATATGATTCTCCTATTTTCCACCTCATTGGGATAACTCACCTAGTGGATGACCTGAGGTTCCACTACCCTAAAGTGTGCATGCAAGTTACAAGAAAACATCCTAGATGTGTTCCACATCACATTGGAAAATTGAAGCTTGATCCTTTTTCATGAAAAAAAAACCTAGATGTGTTCCACAATGCATTGAACTACCGAAGCTTGATCCCTTTCTTGGAAAAATAGTTGCATTTCACATCATGTTGGAATGATTGAAGCTTGATCCTTTATTTTTTTCCTTTTTCTTGGTCTTTGATAGGGTATGACTATGTATATTTTTTTATTTTTGCATACTTAAGTGTATTGGATGTCTACTTTAGTGTGATTTTTCCATGGGGGAAAGCTCTCACTAAAGTGGAGGAAAAATGTAGCATAAAAAAAAGTAACAAGTTTTTCATGTTTACTTTGGGAAATAATAATTAATAATAAAATAGACTTAATTGTGCCTTATTTAGGGTGTTGTAAAGGTTTTTCTTACATTTTCACAATAATATAGGGATTAATTAATTAATTTATGTTAATTAGAGCTTAATTGGCCCCTCTAATTCAAATCCAAGTCTTATTAATTGCATTTTTTGAAGGATATATCCCGACACTCATTAATAATGTTGCATAACAATTAATTTAGAAAGGTTTGAGTCCTAGGATAGTAACTTGGGACCCATTCACCACCTAGAAAATGGGTCCCCACTATGTCCTAGGATCCCCTTTTTACATACTATTTCACCTCCCTGAAACTTGATCCTAGAAAACTGTGCTAGGACCCATTCGCCCAAGGTGGTGAATGGGTCTTCCTTACTAAGGAAACCCCTTTTTATACTTATTTTTGGCAGGATTTTAATGATTTTTAATCATAGATTTGATGGTGGCTTGTTTTATTTGAATTTTGGGATTAAATCTAAAGTATAAATATAAGCTTGTTTCACATAGTTTCATCCTAAGTAACCTAAGAATCCTTATGTAACTTCATGAGATCAAGAACAAGATAATTTTAGAGCATTCAAAAGAATTTCAAAGGAATTCAAGGGAAGATTATTGAAGTTTTATTAGATCATTCAAGATCATCATCATGTCCAAAACATAGTGCATCAAGCATGTTGTTGAGCTAATGTGTTGTGATGTAGAATTCAAGATCCAAGTTAAGAATTGTTTCACATATAATTCAAGATCAATATATACATTATCCATGGCCACTTCTTGTTAGATTTCTTATTTACATTCCAAGACTTCATCCAAGGTATCATATATTTATTTCATGTTTCCATTTCATTATTCCATCACAAGGTTTAATTACTTAAATGAGGTTTGAGCAAGGAAAACCCTATTCCCTAACAATCAACAAGTTTTTTCTCCTTTTTGATGTGTGATTTTAGGTTTATAGGTTGAAGATCGAGTGGAGAACACGATTGAAGAAAAGTTGTCTAAGTAGTAAAGTTGTAAAAGTTGTCATTTTTTTGCAAGAGCATTTAAACCAAGCTACATAATTGATTTCATAATTTTGGGAGCTGAGTATCAAGGACCTGGAAGTGTAAACATTGAAGAACAAAACCCATAAACTAGTTTTCAAAAACCCTAATAGGGACCCATTACCCAAGGTGGCGAATGAGTCCTTAGTGACCCCTAAAACAACACTTTTTCAGCAATGTACACATTGTTTTAGCCTCTTAAAACCTTCCTTATTAAATTTCTATAATAGTTAAGGTTGTTTTTTTATTATTATTTATACATTTTACCCCTCATAATTAAATGAAACCTTAGAAGGAAAACTTAGTGGGTGATCATCTTGTTCATTCATTTTGATAAACCCCATTTTTCTTCAGTTCATGTTGAAGCTACATAGATATTTTCCTTAGGTTTTATGAAATGATGGAGTTTTGGGATATTTGGGTTTTCCCTACTATCATGTCCTTCCTACCGACCTAGACAACCTATTCATTCCCTCATAAAAAATTATCTAAGTATTATATTTTTTGGCTTGTTATTTTGTTATAGGGGTGTCTTCTCATTCATTCAAAGACTATATTTTTGAGTTTTTATAGAAAAATATTGTATCAAAATGTTATTATAATCAATCATCAATTGGTCCTTATCCCCTTACATATCCAACCCCATACCCTTGATCCTATATCTATAAAAAAATATTATTTATTTTTCACCAATATTTTAGACTTTTACATCCCCAATATTGTTTCCCCCCACACCCCACATACTATTTCTCTAATGTTGACACCATCTTGGTATCACCCTCCTATCAAAGTTGTGAACTAGGCCATACTATGAATTCCATCATGATATCATCTTTGTATAATGTTGATGTCATCTATTTCTAAAATATTATGTTGATTTATACCTACTAATGCCATACTTTTATGTAACCTAAATTAACCTATCTTTTAGATTGAAATGTCAAACCATACATTTCCCCAATACCTAGTTTCATGCTTCCTCAAACCCCTATTCCTACTTTATATAGATATATCATAACATATTTTAGATAGATCTTTTAAATATATATATTCTAGTGTATATCTAACCCTAATCCCAAGCAATAATATATTATTATTATTATTCTTTTTATCTTATCTTATCTTGAATTTTTGATTTTATGTGAAAAATCAAACCCCAATTTGAAAGTAATAAATGCCTCTAGTATAATAAAAATTAAATAAAAAAGTGAGGATTTTCAGCCCATCTCCCTTTCTAATATACCTGATAAAATATTTACAAAATCCATTACAATTAGAAATGTTACTCTTATCCAAATGATTGAATCTCTGAAGAAAAGGGGGTTTTATCCTGTGGAAAGTACAAATGGGGCTATTTTGCACATGATGTCCTATACTTTATTATAGAGGATAAGATTCATGTAATAATTTTAAAATTAGACACGATGAAGGCATATGAAAAGGTTAATAGGAAATTCCTATTGGCCATTCTTAGGAAGTTTGGTTTTTTGAGTGATCGGTGCAAATGGATTTCATCTTTTATTTTTGACTATAAGAATCAGAATCGGGTAGCTGCCCCTATAAATTGTAGTGCGCCTGGTAAAAAAAATTCATGTGACCAGTGACATTGGCATGACATGACCTCTAGTACCATGGGGATGGTTGGGAGACTAGACCTTCTGACTTCTTATCTACAATAGGATTCTTTAGCCAATCGAGCTAGGCCCACCACCCCACAAATGGATTTCATCTTTTATTTCGAGTGTAAAATTTTCAATTTTTTTAAATGGTTCACCTTGTGGATTTTTTAAAGGGGTGAGGTTGGGAGATCCCCTTTCTCCTTTAATTTTCATCCTTATGGTGGAGGGTCTGAGTAGGCCTATTTTATTGGATAATGTGAAGAATCTCTTAAAAGGAATCCAGATAAATCATTTTCCATGCACTATTACTCATTCACTTTTTACTGATGATACTCTCCTATTTGGTCAAGCAAGCCTTGCAAAGGAAAACGCTACGAAAAGTGTATTATCAACTTATACTACATGCTCTAGTCAACATATCAATAAAAGGAAATCCAAGATTTTTTATTTTGAATGTGAATCCCTTGATTAGAAGCAATATTATTCATTTTTGGGGTTTTAAATTAGACTCCCTCACTTGCAGGTATCTTGGGGTCCCTTCCTTCTCTGGAAAAAAACACATTTTTTGAGGTAAGATCATAACCTCTATTTTCAAAATAATATTTTATTGTGGAAATCCAAATGCTTTTCCTTGGCTGGTAAACTAGTGATGATTAATAATGTTCTTCAATCTCTTCCAATATACATAATTGAGAGAGAAGGCATTGTTTTGGGATGATTCTTGGAATGGTCACAAACCCTTTAGGGATTTTTGTATGTGGAATTTAATTTCTTCTATTCTTAAAACCCTATGAGGATGTAAAGTGAGGGACTATATGGTAATTGATCTTTCTTCATCTCCTCCTTCAATGAAATCGATGTGTTTTGATCTTTTTTCTGTGCCTAAAAATTTGAAAGATTCTTTATGATAGGAGTTGAATAATCAGTAGGTATTTTCTCTAATAAGGAGGATGAGATATTTTGGATTAATTCAAAATTAATTTCTTATAATGTAAGAGATGGCTATAGAATTTTGGTAATTTCATCTTAGTCTTCTAAATGGCCTTTGAATCTATGTTAGGTTCCAATTGTTTTTCCTGAAGTAGATGCTTTTGCATGGTTAACATTAAGAGATAGAATTTTATCTGGTATAAGATCGGATCTCCTGGGTATTTGACCACTATTTACAAGTGTCCTCTGTGGTAGGGCATATGAGGAAACAAGTCTTCTTTTATCTTGTGAATTTTCCAATAAATGTTGGGTGTGGTTCCAAAACTAGCTTGGTTGGTCTAACACTCTTCATTTCTCTCTCCTAGAAAGAAATTTCAGTTTTGGCCTTCTTTATTTAAATCTTCTTAGTTTTCTTGCATTTGGGATCTGAGTCTTTCCATTGTTTTGTGGCAAGTTTGGTTGGAAATAAATAATAGGATTTTTATGAAAGAGGTGTTGGGTGTAAATAAGGTCATTTAGAAAATTAAGTCTACAATATTATAATTACTCATGTCCTTTATCTTGGGAGACTCTAATGTGAAGAAAGCATTCACATCCTAGGATGGTTGGCTTCTAATTTATCAGCCATTCCTCAAAACCCCTCTTATATAGGGATTTATGTTTGGGTTGAGTTATATTGTTAAGAGGAAATAGGTGAAATTGGCTCCTCCTTTGCAGGAGGTGTACAAATTGAACTTTGATGGTGCTTCATAGGGGAATCCTTGTATATTGGGAGTAGGAATGTTAACAAGGGATCATAAGGGTGTTATCATGGGGCTTCTTGTCAAATTTTGGGTGTTGGTAATAATAATATTGTAGAGTTTAATGCTCTAATTCTCATTTTGGAACTGACACTTAGTTTCAAAATTTCCCAGATAGTGGTTGAGGGTGATTCTCAAATTGTGATTGGTGCTCTATCAAGGAATTCACTAGATTCTTAGCATTTAAAATAATTATTAAATCATGCCAGATCTTTGCATCAAAAATTCTTGTCCTTTGAAATTGTAACAGTTATAGAGACATGGAAAGTATTATGCAGTAAATACCTCTTTTGGTAAAAAAAAATTGTTCTTTATTTATTAGCATTTAATTTGGGGCTATGGTGATTATTTCTTCTTTGTAAGGTTAAATTTATATTAGGTTTTTCAAAAGTATATTGGTGGTTTCATATTCTCTCTAAATTATTTTAGAGTGCTTGGTTGTAATGTATTCTAAGATGCAATATCTTTGTTCTTGCACACATATTTCTTTGTATCTCTAAATATACTATGGGGGATGCATGCGTTGTTTCATAAAGTGTTTCCAATATTTTTCATGGTGACATTTAGTTTCTTTAAAAAACCTCAATTACAGGTTTTGTGGCAATAATCCTCCTCATTTTCTTGCATGCATTGCTTGCACTTTGGACGATGGGGATCATTTGTTGTTGGATTTTAGAAATGCAAATATTTTTTTGTGGCTATCGAGAGTTTGACTCCAGATCCATAACTTTTCTCTCCCCTTCTTTGTATTATGTGTACTCTCCACTATGTGCAAACCAAGGTTGGAGAGAGTAGAGTTTGATCTCGGGTTATTTGGAAACATGGATCTCTTGTATGATGTGGATGTGACATAAATTTTGGAAGCACGACGCATGTACATCCATGGTGGTTTAATGATCTCCAATTATGGTGAAGCCACTCTTATTATTTTCTTCTATATTTGTGGTACTTTGGGATCATATCACTCATGCCATGTTCATGTGGCATCTTTATATTACATTCTTGTGGTGTACATCTTGCATTTTCATCGCCATTCTTAAATATTTGGCACATTTGGTTTAAAGGTTTTTTATAATATTTCAAGTCGCATCTGAAGGTGTATGGTTATATCCTTGAATTTTTAGTGTTGGGGTATAGATTGATATCTGCAAAATTTGGAATATTTTTTTGTAATAATTTTGGCTCGTGTATGTTATCAAGATGATTAAATTTTTTTTCTCTTGCATTATAAATTCTCTTCAATTGGTTTCTAGCATAAACGATGGATAATCATATATTATTGTTTAGTTTATCTTGTAATAATGACTTACGATTTTAGACTTTGTGTTCCTTGCATTTTTTGCGAATTGGGTATTCTCTCCCTTTTTAAGCATAAAGCTTAGATGAAAATTTATGTTTGAGTGTGATCAATTTGAGGTTTCCATTAGGTGGGTGGTGGGAGGGTCCTAGCTCTCAAATTTTCCAAATTCTCTTTTGCACAAGGTTGCTTATAAGTTTTTCTCAAATACCATGGATATCACTTGGTATCTAAAATTTGTAAAATTCTTCGCAAGCACATACCTGTTTCCTTCTATCTTCAGTTTCTCTAGAATATCAACTGCATTGGAAAATTTTGATTTAAGGTTTGGCTATTGTTTGGTGTATAGTTTCATGCATCATAGTGCTATATTGTTTCAAATTGGTATCACTATGCTTTTATACACTTTCTTGTCACTTTCTTGGTGGGTGATAACCCACATGCATTTTTGTTTCAATTAAATGTTCTTTTTCCATATGTGGGTGAAGAGTTATTTTATAATTCCATGGATATTTTTTATGTAGTGCACTTTTTGTATAAGCATAATGTGGAAGATCCCCATTCCACCATGTTATTTCCTACAACTTCATATCTTGATATCTCCTCTGAAATTTGTGTAGATATATCTATATATAATTATGTTTCTATGAATTAGGGAGAATGTTGTTGTGTAATGATTTTTCCCTATCTAATATAATCTATAGTGGTGTAGCTTCTTTTACCTAAAAAAAGATAACAAGATAGCAATAATATAATAACATTTTAGTTAAAATAAAATAAAAAAGTAATAATAAGATAAGATAAGATAAGATAATAATATTACTATCAATCAAACCTTGGCATGCAACGAGTACATTGAAGATGTGTAGAAGGTCAATTAGGAAAAAAAAATGTGTATATATTTTGCATGAATTTTTGTAGTACATGAGGTCGATTGATAGGCCATTTATCAATTGATGTTTGTCTAATAAAGGTGTCAGTAGAAGTGATAAATTAAAATCAACTATGCATTCAGTTATAGGAACCCAAATACAATTGGAAAAATCCTTTGAATGAGGAATATAATTAGGCTCCATTTCCAATAGGCCCATGTTATATTTTCAATAGGGAGATAGAAAGAGAGAGGGAGAGATAGGGATATAAAGAGGGAGAGGTAGAGAGGTAAGAGCGAGAGAGAAAGGGGTAAGTAAATAAAGAAAGGGGTTAGAGATAAAGATTAATGTGGAGATGCAGATGGAGGAGAGGGATAGAGAGAGGAGATGGAGAGAGGGAAATATAGAGATAAAAGAGATAAATATATAGATAAGGAAAGAGGGGCAGAGAATGTGAGATGGAGATATAGAAATATAAAGATAGAGATAGGAAGTTATATATATATATAGAGGTAGAGAGGGAGAAAGATATAGGGGTAGAGGAAGATGGATCACAAATATGATAAAAATAGACGGGGAGATGGAAAAATAAATATTGAGAGATAGATATAGATATAGAGATAGAGAGGTAAATAAATATAGATATAGAGGTCTAAGAAGAGAGTGAGAGAGAGAGAGATATATATGAATTAATAGAGAGAGGGAGACATCTCTAGAGATAGAGGGGGAAGAAGGAAGATAGAGGTAGAGATTAAGATAAAGGGAGAGAAATAGATAGGGAGCTATAGAAAGGTAGATGGAGAGATAAAGATAGAGAGAGATAGGGAGATAGAGAGAAAGAGGTAGAGAGATCTATATAGTAAGAGGGAGAGGGATAGATAGAGAGGGAGATAAAGAGATAAAGAGATATAGATATATAAGAAAATATAGAGAGAGAGGGAAAATGAGAGACAAAGAGACATATAGAGAGATAATCAACTATGCATCCACTTACAACGATCCAAAAATTATTGAAATAAAACCTTTGAATTAGGAAGATAATCAGGCTCCATTACCAACAAGCTTATGTTATGTTTGTAGTAGGGAAAGAGGGAGATACATGGAGAGATAGGGATAAAAAGAGTGAGAGATATAAGGGGGAGAGTGATAGATAGAGAGGGGTAAGGAGATAAAGATAGTGGATAGATATAGAGAGGAACATAGAGATACAGATGGAGATGGAGATGGAGATGTAGATGGAGATAGAGATAGTGGATACATATATAGAGGAACAAATAGATAGAGATAGAGATGGAGATGGAGATGGATATGAAAATGAAGATATGGATAGAGATGTAGTTGGAGAAGGAGAAGGAGAAGGATATTGAGAGGAGAGGGAGAGATAAAGAGAAAGGAGTGAGTGGTATATAGAGATGAAAGAGACTAATAAATAGAGAGGGGGAGAGAGGGAGAGATAAAGATAGAGATAGGAAGTGATTATATAGAGAGGTGGAGTGAGGTAGAGATAGAGGAATAGAGAGAGCTGGAGAGATAATGAGATAAAGAGAGAGAGAGGGAGAGGGAGAGGGAGAGTGGGAGTGGGAGAGATATAGATAGATGGCGATATAGAGATATGATGACAGATATGGAAAGATACAGAGAGGTAGGTAGAGATATAAATATATGGATAGAAAGAGATAGAGAGATGAGTGAGTGGAAGATAGAGATATATGTTAGGAGATATTGAGGGAGAGATAGAGTGAATAGGAGAGAGGGGGAGATAGCTCAATAGATAGAGAGTGAGATAGGGAGTAATATAAATAGAGGAAGATAAAGAGATATAGATAGGGCTAGGGAGAGAATTGGAGAGATTGGTAGATAGAGGTATAGAGATATGGGTATAAAGAGATAGAGAAAAGGATCCAGAGGGAGATAGAGAGATAAATAGAGAGCCAAGGATATCGATTAGGATAGATGGAGTGAAAAAGAGAGATATAAGTAGAGATAATGAGATATCTAGATATTATAAATGGGGAGGCATAGTGAGATAGAGATAGAGAGGAAATAGTGAGATATAAATAAGGTGACAAAGACAAGTAATAGAGAGAGGGAGAGATATATTTGACTTTGGGAAAATAGAGGGGGTGACAAACAAATATATAAAGAGGGGGAGATGGAAGGAGGAAGAGAGATAGGAATAAATAGAAATAAAATTATGAAGTGATATATAGAGAGAGGAGAGAGAGGAGAGATAGAGCAAGAGAGATGGAGAGAGATATGGAATGAATATGAGAGAGATAGAGATAATAAGGTATAGGTAGAGAGAGAGAAAGGGATAGATAGGAAGGAGATATAGAGAGGGGGAGAGATAAAGAGATAAAGAGATATATAAATAAAGAGAAGTAGAGATAGAGAAATAGATATGGAGAGAGCAAGAGTAGAAATAGGGGGAGATAAAGAGAGTGAGAGAGAAATAGGGAGAGATAGATATACATGAGAAGAGAAAGATAGATAAATACATATGGGAAGATAAAGGCAAAGAGAGAAATATATATAGATATATATAAGGGGACAAGGAAGAGGTGAGGGAGGGAGAGATGGAGAGAGGTAGGAGAGGGGGAGATAGATAGAGGGGAAGAGAAAGGGAGATAGATATATAGATAGATGAAGGAGATATTGAGAAGAGGGGGAGAGAAATAAGGGAGAGAGAAGAGGGGAGAGAGATATATAGAGGAGAGAGAAGATGACAAGAGAGGAGAGATATCTTAATATATATAGGGAGATGGAGAGAGGAAGAGATATAGATAGAGAGAATTATATGGAAAGAGATAGAGAGATATAGGTAGAGAAAAATATGAATAGAAAGGGATAGAGAGGAGTGAGGGTAATAGAGAAATACATATATATAGAGAGAGAGAGAGAAGGGAAGATGGAGGGAGAGATGAAGCGAATAAGAGTGAGGGAGAGGTGGAGAGGGGAGTGGGGAGGGGGAGATATAATAATATGTAATTATTAATTTAGTATATACTATATTTTAAATATATTATTTATTATAGTTTTATACTATATTAAATAATTTTAATTATAAAATATAATATATAATCATAAATATAATTATATTATATATAGATTAATTTGTATTATATAAATTATATATTATATATTATATTATATTTATTTGTTAATTTAATTTGTACTATATAAAAATATAAAAATTATTAATTATAATAAATTTATATTTGTATTTAGTAACTTGTAATATAAAAATATATATAATAATAATATAATTTACATATTAAATATTGTATATAATAATAAATGTAATTATATTAGCTTGCATGGGTAGCAAAGTTGGCTTGGGTTGTGGGTTTTCTCCCCATAGGTTTTGGGTTTGACTATGAGGCTTGGGATTACCTGATGCATGTGGTTTGCAGGCTATTGCATGCATCCCTAGGGGACTAGTCTCACCTCAGCTCTCCTCATAAAGGGAACACGCTAGGTTGAGTGACAGGATGCATCCCTAGGGGACTAGTCTCACCTCAGCTCTCCCCATAAAGGGAATACGATGGGCTGAGTCAGAGGGACACCCCTGGGTTACCCAAACAAAATTATAATTATATTAAATATATAATTTAATATGTATTATGTAAAATAAAATAATACCTTTTAATTATGTCAAAGTAAATGGTGGTAATGTGAACTACCCCTTTCTTATGAATAAACAATGATGGAATTGAGGAGAAAAAAATAAGAACAAAAAAATTATAGGGGAGAGGAGCCAGTACTCATGTAGGCTAACTTTTCTAGCTTAGCACATTTTTTGAGAAGTCTTCAAATTTTGATTTTTGAAAGATTCAACCAAAACTTAATCATGGTACCCCTAGTAGTTGAACAAAAAAATATCATTTGTTGCTTGTAGAATATCATATTCTTATTTAAAATAAAACTTATATGCAATATAAATGGACCAAATATCTATTGATAACCATAAATCTTCGTTATCTATAGCTTGTATATTCAACACAAATAACCAATAGCTGAACAAAAAAAATAAAAAATCTTGTTATAAAAACAACACAAAATTATTTAAAATATAACTATATGAAACAAAAATGAAAAAAATTAATATTGTAACAATACTTGTTTAAATGAGTGTCTTATTTTATTAAATGAGCATTTTATTTTATAAATGACACACTTATAGTGGACAATTATGATATTTAATTGGAGATCAAAAAAATTAATTTCACTTCTTCATGAATGTATTTATGTTTTTTTATTTAGCGTTCATAGGTTATCACGTGTTCAAGTATGGGTCCATTTTGACCAATATTTGGTCCTTTTTTTATTTACAATATATAGTATTAATATGTGGTGAGACTGAGTATTGTAAGCACAAGTGTTATAACAACAATTGGACCGTACACAACTATTGCCCCCTCTCCCCTATTAGTGAAAATAAAACTAAAAGAAAAAATTGTGACGTGGTGAATGATCCTCTTGACTCTTTAACATAGAGAATACCTTTAGTGTAATAATTAAAGCATAATTATATATTAAAATATAATTAAATAATAAGAATAATATTAATATAATCAATAATATAATAATTAAAATAATAATAATATAAATATATAATTTAAAAATAGTAATATTAATATATTAATAAAAATATATTTATGTATATAATTTAATTAATATAATAAATATCTATATAATATAATAATATTTTAACATACATCTTGAAAATGATATCTCTCTTACATAAAACTTTTAAAAATAGATATGTTACTAATAATGTAATAATAATCCTTAAAATAATATTAATATATTAATAAAAACATAATTATTGATATAATTAATATAATATAATATAATAATATTTTTAAACTGTCAATATCTCTCCTCCTCTTCTACATAAATATTTAGATAATATAATAGTATTTTTAAACTTCAAATATCTCTCCTCTTCTACATAATTTGTTTTAAATTTTGTTTAGATATTTTCTTTTTTTATTGGAGTAAGAGAAAAAAAAACAAATTACATCAGTATAGCTATTATAGAACAACAACCATAAACTAGCATAGAACCAACATTGCTGTTATAGGACAACAGCAACCCAAAGCCATCAACAGACTATTGTAAAACAACAAAAGAATTAAGGATTACACCTCTAGAGACTGTTAAAAAATAACATCACAATATGATTACAAAATAAATCTGAGAGAGCCTTGTTTTCTACTAAAAGCAACATCAAAAGTACATGATTACAAGGGAGTTTAAACGAAATGCAAACAGCAGATAAACTGCTGCAAGAAACTATGCTAAAGAAAACTCCAACGAAGCAGCTACATGAAGCTATTCTGATGCAAACTGTGACAGCCAAAATCTCCAACGAAGCAGCTCAGCAAAACCTGAAGCCTGCTTGCAATTAAATCTTTGCCTCAAGATCATTGAGTTTCTTTTGAAGAACATCCAATATCTTTTAGAAATCAAAACAAACTTGAAGAGTAGAGTAGAGGACTTGGATCTGCAGAGAGAAATCAGCACATATAATAATTGATTCAACTTGTAAGGAGAGAAAGGATCGAGAGAGAGTCATCAAACATCTAAATCTCCAAATGTGTTTAAGAATGATGTGTCTAAAAGTCTGAGTCAAAATGTTATGGGATGAGGAAAGACCAAGAAGAGCAGTTCTCCAAGACCACATCCAGGAAAAAAGCATCGAGAAGTTGGAGAAGAAAAAGTTCCAAATCTTCTGAGCATGGGGACAAAACCAAAATGCATGTTTGATAGTCTCTTTTTGGGAGTAGAAAGGGCAAGCTAGAGTAGGAGAGATGAAAGAGAGACAATCAAAAATAGGGATTTTAATGTGGAGAACTTTCTAGGCAACCAACTGGGCTTGAGCATCAACTTTAGACTTCCAGATTAGGGAGCTTAAATTGTTCCACTTTGAATGACTGAGGTTGCAATGCCATTTGAGGTTAAGCCTAGAAGATAAGGGAATGGAAGGGAGGAGTTGTTTATAAATAAGTCTAAGAGGAAAATTATGAAGGCTATGATTGCTATGCCATTTCCAATCATTAAGGAAATTGTCATGACATGGTGTAGATAAGAGCTGCAACAACTCAGGTTTAATTAATTGTTTGATTTTTTGAATAGGAGTCTTACAAGAATGGGGAAGTCCAAATTGAGATTTAAGCTGCTGCCAAGTTTTCCACTCGAACTTCAAAGGGTCCCACAAATCACAGAAAACTCGAATGCCTTTTTTAAAGAGAAGTCTGCCCTTGAAATTTTTGATAATAGCTAAAGGATTGTTGTCTTGCTGGACCAAACGGTTCCACCAAATGGAAGAGGAGGCAAAACTCAAACCATGTCTCAAGTTTTGATCATACCAAGTTAATTTTTTGGATGTCATTTGCCACGCTTTCCAAATGGAATTAAAGGGGGTAGAACCATGAGTTTTCAAGTAAGGGGCAAGAAGAATTTTATCTTTCCAACTGACCAAGTCCCAAGAGTGTCCTGCAGTGGTAGTTTGAATGCGGTGACGCATAAGAAATTTCCAAGATGCATCACCATTCAAGGCTCTCACAAACCATTTTTTTATGAGGAAAATTCCCTAAGTATGTGGGTCTGTAATTCCCAGCCCTCCTCTCTCTTTTGGCTGAATGCAATGAGTCCATGAAGTCATAGGCAAACTTTTTTTATTACCCCATTTAGCCCAAAGAAAGTTTCTGATAAGCTGTGTCAATTGGTTGTAACATGCTTTAGAGGGCAGCCAACATGAAGAGATGTAGACATGACTGGCCAAAAGAATTTTGTTAGCTACTTGGATTCTACTAGCCATAAAGAGGAACTTGTTTGTCCAATTCAATAGTTTTTTTTTAACTTTTTGTAGAAACTAGGACCACATCTCTTTAAGGGAGACTCCAAGACCAAAGGGGATACCAAGATATCTCGTTATACTTCCATGTGTAACTTCATGCCATTCACTAGGGATCCAAGGTGGTCGAGGGTTGGGACGAATCATTGAAAATTCAGTTTTGTACATAGCCAGTTTGGAGCCCGAAATAGTACATAACAACTCCAAAATATCCAAAGTATTATTCACTTCCTCTTCGAAATTTTGTATGAACAACATGCTATCATTTGCAAAATGTGAATTGAGTGCAGTAGCATTGCCTGGAAGAGGAATACCATGAATAAGTTCATTCAATGAGCATGCTGAAAAAGATAGCCTAGTGCATCAGCAGCAAGGACATAAAGGAAAGGACCAAGAGGATAGCCTTGGCGAATGGATTTTTGTAAGGGGAAAGAAGGAGAAAGACTCCCATTAACAACCACTCTAGCATTTGCATCCTTAAAAAGCATGTTAATTTGATCACATAATTTAGGGCCAAAACCAAGCCATTTCAACTTATTTATTATGAAAGGCCAACGAATTCTATCATAGGCTTTATCAAAGTCAATTTTAACAATTAAGGTATCTTGAGTAGATTGTTGAGCCCATTCATTAGTTTCCCAAGAAAAAATCAAATTATCTAAGATAAATCTTCCCCCCCAAGAAGCTCGTTTGCTCTGGACGCACTATCATTTGGGAGATGCATTTAATTCTTCGGGCCAATGCTTTAGCTATTATCTTGTAAGATGTGTTGAGGAGGGTAATTGGCCACCACCCATTAACAGTATCTTCCTCCTTGCCTTTGGGAATGCGCTTTATTAATCCTTGGTTAATCACTTTTCCTCAAGAACCAGTTTCAATTCCCTCAAGGAAAACATAATAAAAATCCTCACGAATATGAGGCCAAAGGGCTCTATAGAATTCCACCGAGAGCCCATCAATACCAGGGATTTTTTCTAAAGCCATACATTGAAGGGCAGCATCAATTTCATCAATGGAGAGGAGGTGGTCGAGGAACTTACTATATTCAGGGTCTATTTTCTTGGGATACAGTCAACAATACTATCCTCAAGGATGGGAAGGAGGGTATCATTAACCAATTCATCAGTGAAAATGGTTTTGAAGTGCTCATAGAAGGTATTCATAATATTTGAATGGCTATTTTGAAGAGAACCATCAACAGATTTGATAGCAGAAATGTGATCCAGCCTATGTTTATGGTTAAGATATTGAAAGAAGAATTTAGAACCACGATCACCATCCTTAATCCATTGCAGCCGAGCACAGATTTGAGCACCTTTCCCTGTATACATAGCCATTTTTCACAGCATGTTTTCAGCATTGGCTACAGATTGTTGCAATGAGATGTTGCAAGGGTCACAAGCCAAACGTGATCTCCCATTTTCAAATTGTCCCTTAAGAGATTTCTCAATCCTGCGACGTTTTGCTGCATCTCTACGCCCATAATCTCGTAGAAAAATAGTACATCTAGAAATAGTTTTCTCCCACCAACTAATACAGCTGCCTTCTTGTGGTCTAGGCTCTGTGTGCCAAATGGTAAGGAGACCATCGATGCAGTCCTGGTTTTGGAGATGAGAAACATTAAGCTTGAAGGGAAGGTCATTGGCAGAGGGTGTGGAATTCGAGAGGGAGAGAGTGGTTAAGATGGGGAGGTGGTCAGAAAGAGTGGCAGAAAGGTTTAAAGAAACAAGATGACCATTAGACGAAAGGAGAAGGGAGCAATTAGGAGAAATATAAAATCTGTCCAACCGACTCATTTTTCTTAACTTTCCTTCTCTATAGTTATTCCAAGTGAACCAATGGGGCATATGAAGGTTGGATTTTCCCAAGAGAGGGTTGTGCACACCTAGGGAATTACGGGCCAGCAACCAAGCTTCAAGTTCGGATTGGGTTAACAAGGACTGACCAGCCCAACTACGGTTAGAAGGATGCTCCACCATATTAAAGTCCCCTTCCAAGACCCATTCGGCATTGGGAAGACAAGTGTGGAGCCACTCCCACAACAAGGTTCTCTCCATAGGTGAATTAGGAGCATAAATCAAGCAAAACCCCACCAACATGTCATTGATAAGAGTAGTAGCCCAAACACAATGATTATTCGGATCGGATCCATTAGCCAAAATATGTTTAGCTAGCCAGGAAGCAAGGCCTAGGACAACACCACCACTACCATCAGAATGATTAGTATGGAGAAATCTCACATTAGGCCACATAGTAGCAAGGGTAGCTTTGAGCCAAATAGAACCAACTTTCACTTCTTGGAGCATTAGAACATCAGTTTGATTAGCCTGGAGGGAGTTTTTGACCTGAAATTTACGAGCAGGGAGGGTCAATCCTCGTACATTCCAAGATTGTATTTTGTACTTCATTGGGAGGAGTCTGGGAGGGTTTCCTCATCAGATTGAAGAATCTTAAACTGGTTTGCAATTGAACAACTTTGGACAAATGGAGTAGCATTGTGGTCAAGGGAGTCCATAATGGAGTCATCACCAGGTGGCGTGTGGGAAAGAAGTTGTGGCTGAAATACAGAAAGGATTTTATCTTGCGAAGGCAGGCTTGATTTAGGTGTAGAATTTTATCCATTAAGAGGGGTCTCCTTTTTCCATTTTGAGGCCCTCAGCTGGGAACCTAAAACAACCTCTTTAAAGGAAGCTTTATCAGGTTGGTGGGGTGGTTTGAGCGAAGAGGGGGGTGAACTGAGAGAAGGTTGATTGTTCGGCTCAGGGGGGGCAATAAGCAAGAGAGGCAAAGAGGGAGGTGAGGAAGTGGGCTTAAGAAGGTCACCACTAGCTGTAGGGACAACAGTTTGGTTATCTATAGGTGGTTGAGAGGACTTTGGCTTATGAAAAGGACAGTGGCGGATGAGGTGGCCTTCCCTTCTACAATAAAAATAGGCATTAGGCTTATTCAGATAATTAATGCACTGAGAAAACTCAAATCCTGGACATTGTAGATTGATGGAGTCAGGGAGTGGTTTATTAAGGTCCATCTCAATACAAACCCTAGGGTGAGATCGTAGGCCTGCCCATTTATCTGAGTGAGGCTTGCACCACAAGATTTTACCAAGCTGACCTGCGATGTCTTGCAAAAAGGGGCAGAATGCTAGGTTGAAGAAGGGGAACTCAACCCACATGGGGTATTTGGATTTAGTGATACCTTCCAGGTGAAAATCAATATCCCAGGCCTGCACATAATAGGTCTGGCCACAGATTATCCAAGATCCATACTGGAGCACCATACGGGAGTGGTCAGGTTCAGAAAATGTGCATGCTACATATCCCCTGCCTAGACCCCTAAAAGATTCGATAACCCAACCCTTGTTTTCCCAGTTATTGCGGGTCCATTTAAAAAGATCTTGTTATGTTGGAATGCCTCGGAGAAAAAAAAATGATGGTTTTTGCTCTACATTCTGAAATGACTTCAATGATTTCGTCTGGAAATTGGAAGGAAATCGATTTATCTTCTTTCTGCCCAGCTTCTAATTCGTTGTCTATGGACAGGTTTGTTACAGCAGCAGGTGAGGAGGCATGTGGGGTCTTACAATCTGGGTGGAACCCTGAAGACATGGCCTCAATAACATTTATGGCAGTCCCAGTGTCAGGCGTGGGCTCCATTGACCTTTCTCCAATGGATTTTTCTGTCTCAGACACACCACGTTCCCTTGCCTTTTTCTTCATATTTCCAGATCTGTTTTTGAATGCTGCATGGGCTCCAGGAGGCGTTAGCTGTGTGGGCTCCAAATCTAGTGGATTTCCCTAGTTAAAAAAACTCTCTTTTATGGTTTTTACAACACTTGAAACTATGCGGCCTACGTCTTTGGGGCTCACAGTAGTTCGTTCAACCACAGCCCCGCGGTCACTATACTTGGCCCTCGTGATTGAGCAATGCTCACCATGGCACTATAGGGCAATCTTCCATCCTCCATATTAATGTGGTTTCCTCACTCTCTCTTCCCCGTGTAACCGTTGCATGGTCTCCCTTCATCTGCAATAGTCCGGTTACCAGAACCCCCACGGTCTCCCTCCAGTTCCTCGCAGTGAAGCGGTATCCACCATGATACCGTTGGGCTCTCTTTCTTCGTCCATGGTAGTGTGGTTTATCCACTGGTGTTGTGTTACCATTGTCTTGTAGTTATCTCCCGTACCTCCGACGATGGCACAGTTTTATCATGTTTTCACGCAGTTTTTGTGGGACTTGTGCTGGCAGTTATTTAATCTACCAGACATGTTTTTAATGATTATTGTATTAAGTGTATTTTGGCCATGGACTTATGTTAAATTCTATGTTGGCTGTATATTTTAGATAGATAGAAGAAAATTTTGAACATTGCTTTGAAGTAGCAAAAAGTTGTCGAAGTTGTTCTGATAAAATTTGATGAATAAAAATAAATAAAATCTTTTTTTGTGTGTGAGAAAAAATTTATGAGTTCTATTCCTTTTATATTCTCTGCCTCTATCCTTCACATGGTATCAGAGCAAGTTCTCAAAATCTAGTTTGTCTTAGAGTGTCTGAAAAACATGGTTGCAAGCATAAGCTTGAGTAATCCCCAAATTCCTCAGTTGAATGGGAAAAATTATGATTACTGGACTATTACAATGAGAGCTTTATTTTGTTCACAAGACTTATGGAATTTGTTGAAAATGGTTTTCCATAACTGATAGATGCAGTAGCATACAATGCCTTGACACAAGTAGAGAAATACTTGTTGAAAGACAATAAGAAGAAGTACTCAAAGGCTCTATTTTTTATTCTACAAGGAGTACATGAGAGCATCTTTCCAATAATTTCAGCTGCAACTAGGTCCAAGCAAGCATGGGATATTTTGCAAATTTTTTATCAAGGAATGGAGAAAGTTGAAACTCCAAAGTTACAAATATTGAGAAGAGAGTTTGAGACTCTGTATATAAAGGATAATGAGTCTGTAGATTCATATTTCAATCAGATAATTGGATTGGTGAACTAGATAAGAACACATGGTGAGACATTAGAAGATGTCAAAGTGGTAGAGAAGATTTTGAGGTGTTTACCCACAAAATTTGAGTCTATTGCAGTAACTATAGAGGAGACAAAGGACCTCACCCAGTATTCAGTTGATGAGCTTTATGCTTCACTAATTTATCATGAGCACAGGCTCAACAAAACGACTAATATTTCATTGGAGCATGCATTCAAGTCACAAGCTTTAATTAACCAAGGAAGAGGTAGAGGAAGATCAAATTTTAGAGCAAGAGGAAGAAGTTTCAATAGAGGTGGAATAAAAAAACCGTCAAGTTCAAGTGGAAAAGGCAGCAACCAAAACCCATTTCAGAATCAATCTCAAGGTCAAAGGTATGAAAAAGCTTAGGTCCAATGCCATTATTGTAAAAAGTTTGGACATTATATGAATGAGTGTAGGAAGAAACAGTATGATATGGGTAGACAAAATGCAAATTTTACTAAAGAGAATCAAGAGCAAAGACCAGATAAGAGTACAATGTTTCTAGCATGTAATGTAGCACAAGCAAGTGAAAAAAATGTTTGGTTCTTAGACTCTGGCTATAGTAATAAATGACAGAAAATTTAGAGATATTCACAAGTTTTGATGAGAATATTAAGTATGATGTCACCTTGGGTAATGACAACAAAGTGTGAGTTAAAGGGAAAGGAAATGTTAATATTCTAACCAAGCAGGGGGAGCAAAAATATATCTCAGATGTGTATTTCGTGCCAGGTCTTAAACACAATTTGATGAGTGTAGGATAGTTAGTTCAAAAAGGTTATAGAGTAACTTTCAAAAATGGATTGTGCACAATTTTAGACAAATACCCAAGTAGTCAGTTAATTGCTAAGATTAAAATAACAAACAAAAAAATGTTTCCTTTGAGAATTCAGCCAGATTTGAGTACAAATTATGCACAAGAACAAGAGGTATCAACTGTTATTCAGGTTGTCTTTCAGGCAGAGGTAAAAGATGAAAATTGGTTGTGGCATTTAAGATTTGGTCATTTGAATTTTGGTGGTCTAAATTTGCTTCATACGAAGGGAATGGTTAAGGGAATACCTTAAATTGAAAAACCTGAGAGAGTTTGTGAAGGATGCATTCTAGGAAATCAGCATAGAGAGTCTTTCCCAACAGGGAAATCAACAAGAGCAAAAGCCCCTTTAGAAATTGTTCATTCAAATCTTTGTGGTCCAATGCAGACACCTTCAATAGGTGGTAGTTTTTATTTTCTAACTTTTATAGATGATTATTCAAGGAAGACATGGGTTTATTTCTTAAAGCACAAAAGTGAAGTGTTTGATTTCTTCCATCAGTTTAAATCTCTTGTTGAAAAATAGAGTGGTCATTCTATTAAAGTGTTGAGAACAGATAGAGGAGGAGAATATAATTCAAGAGAGTTTTAAAATTTCTGCAGAGATCATGGTATTCATAAGCAGTTCACAACTAGATATACACCTCAACAGAACAGGATAGCTGAGAGAAAGAACATAACAATAATGGAGATGGCTAGGAGTATGTTGAAAGCCAAGCATTTGACAAATGAATTTTGGGCTGAAGCTGTATCATGTGCAACATACATAATGAACAAATGTCCAACAAAAAGTGTCATGAATATCGTCCCTGAAGAAGCATGGACTGGAAAAAAACACAATGTATCTCACATGAGAGTTTTTGGATGTGTTTCATATGCACATGTACCTGATGAACTAAGAAGAAAGCTTGACAATAAAGGAGAGAAATGTATATTTTTTGGTTATAGTGATAAATCCAAGGCGTATAAACTTTATAATCCAACAACTAAGAAGGTTATAATCATCAGAGAGGTTCAATTTATTGAAGATGAAGCATGGGATGGAAGTAGAGAGAGTACAGTCAATATAACTATCAATGTCTCTCAAGAGGAAAATGAAATTTCAGTTCCAGCAAATGTTCCTATTGCTGTACCAATTCGAGCTCAAGCAAGTGTTCAACAAGTTGCACCATCAAACAATGTAAGAGCAACAACAAGAGGACTGCAGACGCCATCTACAACAAGAACCTCTACCATAGGACCTTCAAGTCCACAATCAACAGATTCAAGTGATCTTTCAAATCCAACTTTGGCAAGTATGAGAAGACAAAAAATTAGAAACATAAGTGACATTTACAATTAGAATGAAGGTGAGAATAATTCACAACAATTTACACTCTTTGCATTTTATTCTCAAGATGAAGATCCAATCCATTATGAAGTTGCAATTAAGGAGGATAAGTGGATAACAACAATGAATGAAGAGATTGATTCAGTTGAAAACAATCAGATATGGGAGTTGCAAAGTCTTCCAAAATACAAAGATGTAATTCGAGTCAAATGGATTTATAAAACAAAATTGAATGCAATTGGTGAATTGCAGAAGCACAAAGAAAGAATAGTTGTAAAAGGTTATGCAAAACAACCTAGAATTGATTATATAGAGACCTTTGCACTTGTAGCCAGACTTGATATAGTTAGAATGTTATTGGCCATAGCAATACAAAACAGATGGTTAGTTCACCAAATGGATGTGAAATCAGCATTTCTTAATGGCTATCTTGAAGAGGAAATATATATTGAACAACCACTTGGATATGAGATATTGGGTTAAGAGGATAAATTTTACAAGTTGAAGAAGGCATTGTATGGTCTGAAACAAGCCCCAAGACATTGCTATAGTAGAATAGACAGTTATTTTAATCAGAATGACTTCATCAGATGTAGCAGTGAACCAACATTTTACACTAAAATGAATGAAGATCGTAAAATCTTGATCATATGTCTTTATGTAGATGATTTCATCTTCACTGGAGATCTATCAGTTGAATTGTTTAAAGGAGCAATGATGAAGGAGTTTGAAATGACAGACTTGGATCTTATGAGATATTTTTTAGGCATTGAAGTAAATCAAGATGAAAATGGAATTTTTATTTCCCAGGCTAAATATGTCAATGATGTTTTAAAAATATTTCATATGATAAATTGCAAATCTTCTCCTACTCTAGTGGTGACTGGTCTGAAGTTGATTAGAGAAGATAAAGGTTCTGATGTTGATTCAACCATGTACAAACAACTTGTTGGGAGTCTAATGTATTTAACAACCACAAGGCCAGATATTATGTATTCAATCAGCTTAATTTCCAGATTTATGGAAACTCCAAAAGACACACATTGGAAGGTTGGAAAAAGAATTCTAAGGTATATGAGTGGAACAAGAAATTATGGAATCCAATACTTTAGCTCAGATGAATTCAAATTAATTGGTTATACAAACAGTGACTGTGTTGGGAGTATAGATGATAGGAAAAGCACATCAGGTTATGCATATCACTTTAGGACTGAAATTGTTTCATGGGCTTCTAAAAAGCAACCAATAGTCACTTTGTCTTCAGCTGAAGCTGAATATGTTGTAGCAACATGTGCATTGTGCCAAGCAGTCTGGATGAGGAGAGTTTTGAAAGAGATTCAACATGAATAGGAAAAAGCAACAAAAATCTATTGTGATAACAATTCTGCCATCGCACTCTCAAAGAATCCAGTGTTTCACAAACGAAGCAAATATATAGACACCCGTTATCACTTCATCCGGGAATTAATCAATGCTGGAGAAATTACTTTGGAATCTTGCAGGTCGGACGAGCAACTGGCGAACATATTTACTTAGGCATTGGGAGGTGACAATTTTATTCTTCAAAGAAAGCGATTGCGCGTTCATGAAGGCAGGAGTTGTGTTCAAGGGGGAGTGTTGGGATTTCACCCAACTCCCGCACCTCTTTTCATTTCCCACCGCTGCACCATGACCTATGTCTTTGGGGCCCGTGGTAGTGCAATCAACCGCAGCCCCGCGGTCACTGTACTTGGCCCTCGTGGTTGAGCGGTGTCTACCGCGGCATCGCAGGGCATTCTTCCATCCTCCGCGGTAATGCGGTTTCCTCACTCTCTCTTCCCCGCTTAACTGCTACTTGGTCTCCCTTCGTCCGTGGTAGTCTGGTTAGCGCAACCCCCGTGGTCTCCCTCTAGTCGCTCGCAGTGAAGCGGTATCCACTGCAATACCGCTGAGCTCTCTTTCTTCGTCCGCAGTAGTGCAGTTTATCCGCTGGCACTGTGTTACCGCTATCCCGCAGTTATCTCTTGTACCTCCCACGGTGGCGCGGTTTTGTCATGTTTTGACGGCATTTTTGTGGGACTTGTGCTGGTGGTTATTTAATCTACCAAACATGTTTTTAATGCTTTCGGACTATACAGCTTGGCATAATTTATTTGCCTTTAATATTGTATTAAGTGTATTTTGGCCATGGACTTATGTTAAATTCTGTGTTGGCTATATATTTTACACAGACAGAAGAAAATTTTGAACATTGCTCTGAAGTAGCAAAAAGTTGTCGAAGCTGTTCTGATAAACTTTGATGAATAAAAAAAAGAATAATCTCTTTCTGTGTGTGAGAAATTTTTTCTGAGTTCTATTCCTTTTATATTCTCTGCCTTCGTCCTTCAAAGTGGCCAGTTGTGTGCAATCATGTTTTTTGCAACTAATGGAGTCTGGGCTACCTCCTCAGATACGATTATAGAGGCCTGTAGTGATTCCTTACGTAGAGACTTTTGCATTTCATCATTGTCCAGGGCTCCCGGGGCTCTTCAGGCAGATTTAGTCCAACTTTCTGTTATTGCTGTTGATTTGTGTATTGAAGAAGCGAAACCGGTGTCAGATTTCATTGCAGTCCTCCGAGAAAGGAATTCCACTATTTCTGCTCTTGAAGACTGCACGGAGCTCCTTCAAGGTATAATGGATCCGCTTAATAAGTCAATGTCAGAATTAAAGCAATTATCTAATGCCAATTTGATGGACTATCTGTCAGATGTCAATATATGGCTGAGTTGTGTAGACACTAGTCAAGATACTTGTCTGATTGGGTTGCAAGAAACCCATGCTGATAAAACCTTGGTTTCCACCGTTAAGGTTAAGACAGATAAACTTACAAGGTTGATGGATGTTGCTCTAGCTGTTGTTGACAAGCTTAAAGAGCAGGGACATATTTGAGTGTTCGGTACTTTATGTTTTACTGTTTGTTATTCAAGATTCTTAAAGTATCACATCTTTCTGAAATAAAAGACTGCTTGTTATTTGAGATTCTTTAATGTATCACATCTTTTTGAAATACAAGATTGTTTTTACTTATTTGGGATTCTTTTTACGTATAAATAAAATACTGTTTTTACTCTTTTGTAAAATATATGGTTGTATTCTGTTTTGCTGTTCTGGGAGATATCTTTTTGGAAATAAGTCACATCTGGATCGAACCATAGAAAAATAAGTCACATCTGGATCAATAATAGATTGACCATGGAAATCTGATTTCGAATCCCAGAAACCACACACTGTGTTTTCTTTGTCCTTAAACTTCATACCCAGATGACCGCTCAATATTATCATTGATGGCTGTTCAATAATATCATTGTATCTTGTATTTACCAGTAGTGGGGTAAGATCTAAAAGGCATGCTTTTGATTGTGCAGAAT
Organism: Sequoiadendron giganteum; assembly: GCA_007115665.2. Classification (NCBI taxonomy): domain Eukaryota; kingdom Viridiplantae; phylum Streptophyta; class Pinopsida; order Cupressales; family Cupressaceae; genus Sequoiadendron; species Sequoiadendron giganteum. Next base: position 844,090,182 of record CM021102.1, read on the forward strand.
TTTATTGTGTTTGGTGCTGAGAAATATATTTCCTAAGACATATCATTAAATATTGACATTTGTTTTGAAAATTCGGCCTATTATTGTTTGATTTAAGGAATTCATGAAAGTTATATATTTTCTTCTTGTGTTTTGTTGTGGAATTTCTGTTTCTGCTTTCCTGGGTTGAAATGCTTAGTAATTTAGATTAACTAATCATAATTAATATAGTAATCTGGGTGAATCAGAGACTTGAGTAGTGAAAGGTCTAGTACTTAAATCAATCCCATATTAAGTATACTTACATCCTCACCCCAGAAGTTCAATAACGATCTGAATGTTGAAGTTGAATGTCCTCCTCTCTGGCTGAATGTTTTTTATGGATTCTTTTGGTTATGGGGTGATAAAATGGGAAGGATAGCTGGGCTAATTGGTTAGATCTGCTGTTGTTTTTGAGCAGTTATTCCTTTTTCTTGTAGGTGGGGTACTGCTAGTTTCCTGTTGTATCACCGACTTTTTACTGTTTGTTCCTTGTACTGTCCCATATTATTATTTTGGCTTCCTTGTTTTATGTATAAGGGTGGGGCCTTTCAAAATCCCTCTTTCCATACATTCAAAAGAAAAGGTTGAAAACAAATCTCTGTAATTTGAATTATCTGATAAATTAATTACATTATTTATGTTATATTCTTATTGATTCTTTTCTAAAATGGAATTTTAAAAAATCTATAATTCTATGATTTTGATTGACAGTTAGTAGGAGAAATAAAGATTTAAAATTAAATACTTAATGCATTTGATCATTGTGGTGGATTTCTCTCTCAAGATGGTTGAATATCTTGATAATTTATTGCTTTTTCAGTTATCATTTTCCTGTCCTATATTTCCTGTTGCCGACTGTCTGGTTTGTTTCTGCTCATAAATGGAACTGTAACTGTAACTCCCATTGACAGAATATATCTCAGAAGCCGTGTTTTGTCTGGTCGGTCCAATAAATTATTTTTACAGAAGCCTGGACAAAAAGTTAGTAAAAATTTGTCATTATTCTGAATAGAATAGGTTAATGGTCGGTTTAAAACTCAGAATAGCTCCTAGAGCTTCTTCAAGGATTCCTTGAATCAGCTATCCTTATTGCTGTCGTATTATTCATACTTCTGTCTTTACCTTCGTCTCTTCGCACTGAAACATATAGCTCGAATCTTTTTGATATATTGTTTAACCTTTTAATGCAATCTCACTGTTAATGTTTGTCCTTTCTTCCCTTAATTATATATCCAACAAATACTACAGTTGATTCCAGTACATTAACGCTAACGTTAATCACATCTGACACCACGAGTGGTCTACGTCTGACTATAATTTACTTTGATGTCCAACTTTAAATGGAAATGATTCCATACTCCATTCATAGAAACTTCCCATCAAATTGTAGAAGGAAACCCATCTTCTCTGGTACCAGTTTGAAATGATTAGTATCATTGTTTGCATTTAAAGTAATATATATGATGTTGTTTAATGCATAATTAGGATTCCTTTCAGCTACATTTAGGACATCTTTTAAGAGAGAGTCTCCATTTGATTAGGTAAATAGTATAAAGGGAATTCTATTTCTGTAAAAATTTATATTACCTAGTGATGTATATATAGATACAATACTAAAAATATTATTCTATAATCATTTATTAGGTTATGAGAGAAATTCATATTAAGGTTTATATCTATATTTCTTAGTATTCATGTTGCTTGTGCTTGATCTATAGTAAGAGATTATAGCTTCACATAAATTTAATTAGGTCTAAACTTTACAAAGTTGCATTAGCAAGGGTATGCCAAAAGTTCGTGGTGTTGGAAATAGATTAGTTAGGTTTTGTGTAATCAACTAATTTGGTCACATATGCTCTCAAAACTCGTTCTTTGTATTTCTTATTCATATGACAACTCATTTAACCAATAAGCTAGCTGAAATAGTGTTCCAAAAATCAAATTGTCAAGAAAAGCTTGAGAAATACATGTTTTGGGTGACTTAAATACATAGGGTATTTGTGTGAACTATAAAAAGAGTGCGGGTGATAACAATCTAACTTATCCTATGTAGAGATTGTTGACCTAGAGGAGTTTGACTACTATTAAACTCATCCTAAACAATTTGCAAAAAGATAGAGTTTATGCCATTTTGAGAAGCTTAATTTTTCTAAATTCTTTGATTTCAATTTCAAACATGGTTTTTGGCCTTATCTTTTTATTTCTCTTACTTATCTTTAATTTATAAACCTCCAAGAGGGGTAAGAGAGACTTTTTTGGATTCAACTGTGTGTTGTTTTTTATGTTTCGAATTATACTCTAATCATCAGGATGAAAGAGAGTTGTAGGAGTAGAAATAAGAGATTGTAAACCAAAATAGGATAAATAGAGGATGGGAAAAAATTGTACACAATTCAAGAAGGGAGTGACAAAGAGAAATAAAATGAGAATAAACACAACACAAGAATAACAAAAAAGGTTAAGATCAAACCTAATAATAAACACTCTATAATATAAAAAGAAACCTATGAACTTAAGAAGAGGAAAGAAATATTTAAATGAATACAAAATAAGACATAATAAAAAATCAATAAAAATAATTAAGTAAGGTGAAAAAAAGAGAACCAAAGATTAAAAGGAATAAATGTTACTTAGAAAGCCCAATAATCTACGATAGGAAAAATCTATGATAGGAAAAATATGACATAAGTAACATTTATTCCCTTTAATCTTTGGTTCTCTTTTTTTCACCTTAATTAATTATTTTTATTAATTATTTATTGTCTTATTTTGTATTCATTTAAATATTTCTTTCCTCTTCTTAAGTTCATAGGTTTCTTTTTATATTATAGAGTGTGTTTATTATTATGTTTAATCTTAACCTTTTTTGTTATTCTTGTGTTTTGTTTATTCTCATTTTATTTCTCTCTCCACTCCCTTCTTGAATTATGTGCAATTTTTTCCCACCCTTATTTATCCTATCTTGGTCTGCAATCTCTCATTCTACTCCTACAACTCTATTTCATCCTACTGATGAATCATCGTGTGTGATTCAAAATGTTGATGCAAAAAAAACAACACACAGTTGAATCTAGAAAAGTCTCTCTTATTATTAAGCACTGTGGAAATCTAATGTTTCCAAGAGAGATATTTTTTAATAACTGATTTACTTTCATTAGTGTTCCTATAATTTTGGTCAAGAGTTGAGCTATTATTGCATGATTCTAATTAGTATAATAAGTAAAGTGTGATTACCAATTTTTGAGTGGTATGGTATTCCAAAGTTGTTCTTGTTGAGCATTCATGAAAACATTGCAAAGGATACAAATGATTTGTAATAGCTCTTAACACACTAACTTGATATTTTAACATTCATTCTTTTGGATTCTTTAACCAAATGAATTCTATCTTGACCATATTGTTGTTATCTCTTATATTTATGTTTTCTTGATATTACATGTTTTCTTACAATTCTAAGTATAGTTATATTAAATAAAAAGAAATATCACATGATTTTTTTTTATGATTTCACACATTTAATAACTATTTTTTAATCAATTAACTTAAGGTTTAAAATATGTTTTCACTTATGCAACATGCCCTAATATCTCTTTAAAATCATCGAAACCTTATTTGATAGTGATTCAATTTTTTTGAACCTTTGAGATCATTCTAATATGTTTATCCCTATAGTCCTTATTTTATGTGTTCATAGCCTACTATATAACTAGCACAAGGTGTTTGTTAAAATTCATGAGCATCTTGTTAATTCATTGACACTATTTTTTTGTATGTGGAATTTTTATTTTGTTTGGCTTTATATTCATGGTAGACAAGAATAATTTTAGATGTTCTTGGGAGACCCTTAGCCATTTATTAAATGCATTATCTTACCCCATGCTCCCTATGCTTTACTTGATTGATAATTTACTTTCTAGATATATGATACATAAGTCTACCTCAAACTATAAATTCCTATAGATTTTTTTAGTTGTGCCCCCACATGGACACTAAGCAACCTTCTTTCACATTGATAAACCCAAGAAAAAAAAGTGTATCTAACCAAGAGGGCTTACATTTTAATTCGATTATTGCTTCACATTCAAATTCATATTGTTCCTTGTGGGTCTAAAGTAAATTATTATCTTATCCTTATACATGTAGTCACATCTATGAAAAAAATTATTATCTACTAAGTGAAGGAAAATATGGAAAATATGACCAATGGGAGGAATAGACCACAAGAATCCAAATATAGGAAAGTGTAACTACCATGGAAGATGATGACATTGCACATTCAACTAAAAATAATGATCACTTTACTAACCTAAGAAATATTAATTAAAATGTAGAAAATGATATGCTAGGAAATAAAAACCTACACTAATATCCACCCTTAAGCATATTAATCTTAGTTGTGTGAAAATGCATGTTCCAAAAAAATAATCCTAATAAGTTACCTATATACATAGAGTTCACCTCAAAAGAGAAGAAGCCCCTATCTGCCCCATAAAAAAATAAAGGAGAGGCCCTCTTTAGAGTAGAGATAATTATTAAGAAGCCACTAGTATGTGAAGCACCCCACACACCCAACAAAACACCTAGATAAATATGCTTTCTTTTTATGAAGGGTTTGGTGAAAATATCAATAGCCTTCTTATAATTCAATTAGTAGCATAGATCAATGACTTGTCCATATATAAGATCCTAAATGAAATGCATGTGAACCTCTATTTTCCTGGTCCAATGATGATGGATCAAGTTCCATAGATCTAAATGAGACTTTGGCTATCAAAAATGTGACTAGAGGTCATCTAAAATAAATACTAAATTTAGTGAGAACATGTTAAGTCCAAATAGACTTAATGGTTGCTTCCACAACACCGCAATACTAAACCATAGTGTAATATAGAGCAAGAAAAACTACTTATTTGTCAATAAAAACTAGGGCTTGAACCAAGAGAAAAATTATAACCTAAATTGGAATTGTAATCAAAATAATCACATACCCAATCAAAATCTATATATCCAACCAATTTGATGTTGATTTCCATTGCAAAGTGTATCCCAAATTTGAAGTACCTTGAATATAATGGAGAATATACCTGGATTATTTCTATTCTAACCCATGGGGATCCTACATAACATAAAATACTACACCAACAATATATGAAATATTAGGCCTCATGTAAGATACATAAATGAGGCTTCCAAAAAATTATCGATACAAATTACCATCAAATAATGGTAAAAAATACTAAGCCTCAAGTTCAAATCTAGAAAGGGAGAAAATTAGAATAAACTTGCAATCAACCAAGTGAAAATATGAAGAATAGTGGGAATCTATAATGGTGATTCTACAATTAAACTAAGGTATCTTAATCTTGAGAAATTAATGCAAGAAGTTGAAGTTGATCATAAAAAATCTCTCCTAAAGTGTAGTTTTCACAACTATAATTAATGAAAATGTCCCTATAATCAAATATATTATCAATAAAAAAGAACCAAAAAGAGGACTAGATTATTTGGCTACAAAATATAGACATTTAATCTAAATGGAAATAAGAGAACCTAATAATGAGAAGGAAAGAATCCTACTTGTCATACTAAGCTAGAGGAGCTTATTTAAGGCCATATATAGAATTCTTAAGCACGTAAGCCAAGAATAATATTAAAGAAAACTATCTATCTACTTCATGTATATATCTTTCCCAAGTTTTTGTTAAGAATTATAATATTTAGATTCAAGTGGTGAACACTTCATCAATGCGCTATAGTGGTAGAAAGTGTTGGTTGAATAAAATTTACCTTTACAAAACATGAAAATATCAAAAGTAATAAACATTAGGAACCTTTCAAAAATCCTTCGCAACTAATTATTCCTAATGTTTATCTACTAATCCATTTCCTACAAATTTATCCCAATAGACCCATTGCATAAAAAAAGTTCCCTTCCCTTAGAAAGGGGGATAATATATAAAGTTTGGTTCCTAATCATAGAACTATACCCATATTATCTATAAGAATCCTATTCAATAATAACAAATGCCTCATGAAAGGGTTGTGGATAAGAGGTAGTGGTAGGGAATATATGTGGACCCCTAAAACTATCATTTTGTTTATCTCGTGTCTAGTAGATCCCCACACCAATCACTTACATCTTCTAATATTTGTCAAGACCACATTAGAATATATAATTTTGGTAACTACAGAGTTTGAATGATGGATAGGAGAGGAAGGAGGTGAATCCTCATTCTCAATCCCAACATTTAAAGTTGAAGAAGAAGAATTCTCAATTTTAGGAATATACCTATGTGGATCTAAATCCTTAAAATATTTATCATCTAAAAAAATTGACTCTAATGTGAATATAGAAGGGGGTGGAGAAGTGAATAGTTTGGAACTAAAATATTCCTCATCAAAATAAACACTCATCTCAATAAAAAAACTCATGTATGTAACTATTTGATAATATCCATACATATAATAATATAAATAAGTAGTCTTGGACTACAGGGAAGTTACAAAAACAAAGGGATAAGATAAAAAAATGATCAGTAACAAGTAGAAAACTCAAAAATGATAAAATTTTGAGAACAAAATGGATATACTTATAGAGAAATAAAAACACTAAACTCAAAATATAAAAATTAAAATAAATATTGAAACATTAAAGGATATTGTTTTGTCTACAAATTATTACATATGGAGGTATTATTAGATGAAGGTAAAAACATTAATATATAAATGCATATAGTGAACTAGAAACACACATCTTGAGCTATGTGACCTGAGTGATAGTATGGAAAAAATTGATATTTCACATAACACATGATATTTTTGTTGGCCAATTTATGCTATAATATCCTATATATGTGGAATTATAGTAAACCCTTGAGGTAAGGTAGCATCATACAATAATCCTTATGGAATAAGCTAATCCACACTATATCTCCAATAAATCCCAAATATAATGTCATACATCACCCACCTCTTCCAATGATAATCACATCCTTTATCATGTATACCTTCTCTCACTAATATAATGGAGGATTAGTTATAATGAAAGACTACTCAAATCCTAATATAATTAATTACACAAGTTTTTCACATGACCAAAATAACAAACTTAAGGGATGTGTGCTACATGTCATCATGTCCATTCATCTAAATATATTATCATATAATATACATAGGTATATAACATTTCATCCCTCCTTCACATGGTTGTTGCTAAATATTATGACCGTTGCAAACTTTATTACAAATATGATTCCATGACCAACTATCTAACCATCAATAGTTGATCCTTTTGTACCATGATATGGAGTGTACCATGTACTTCACCATTTTTTTTAAAGTTGTGTTCTTATGTTATGTCACACCACTCTACAAAAAAGCTATATGGAAATTTTTACTACAAACTAATTTCTTATGTTGTATAATATTGCTCAAATTTATGGATTACATACTCACAACCATTTTCACCATCGAAAACCTTGATGGTTCTCCCTAACAATTTAATTGTAATATTTTGAAGCCTATAATATGATCAAATGTCTTCAATCTTTTTGATAAAGAACACTCAAGTATACCTATAAATTTTATTAATGAATGTCAAAATATATATGGAACTACTAAGGGAAGGATGGGGAAATAGACAAACCAATTCACTATGAACCAACTCTACTATTTTTATAGCTCTTAATGCATTTCTTGTGTCAAAGTTCTCTTTAAGGTGCCTACCAAAGATGTATCCCTAACAAATCCATCAGAAAAGCTAACAAAAGGAAATTTAGAACCATTCTTTGCTAGCTAAGTTTCTACAAGTAATGATAGTGAAGATGGAAAGCTATTTGTTCTAGAAATTATTTACCTTATCAACATAGAAGAAAAATAGTTGAAGGATGATTGATAATGGTGAGAAAATAAATAGAGTTATGAAAAATAATATTATCCCTTAACTAAAAATGTATAGCAATTATGTAGCTCACTAATAAAGTTTAAATTTAGAGTGAACTCAACCCACTTGGATAAAATTGTGTGAGTGATTTGGGTATGTGCAGGATCATGATGGGCCAAAAAGTGGCAATATGATGGATATGTGGCTGATGACCTTTTTTTACCCAAAATTGATGAAACGAAAAGGGTTTTTAGAGGAGATTCTCATATTTCCACCAATATAAATTATGATTTACTTTGAATTTAATAAATAATAATTATTTATTTTCTATTGAATTACGACTAAAGTCCGAATTGATAGGCTGATTGAAAAACATATATATATTTCAAATGGTATCACATTTTTTGAATCCAAAACATTCGTCACATTCTATGCTTCACATATTGGGTATGTGCACGATCATCATGGAAAAAACATGCCCTTAAGTGGCAATAAAATTCAGAAAAAATAGAGTTAGGCAACTTGACGTAAAAATTTGAATAAGTTATCTATATTATTTCAAAAATATGTAAGAATAGAATCTGTAGAAAATTGAATATAGTTTCTAAGATACTAGGTTTATTTAAAAAATAAAAAATGTATTTGGTGAAAATTTGAAATTTCAATGCAGTAGTACTTAAATTTCAGGGAAAAAATAAGAAGCAAGTGTCTATCTAACCACCCTAACCATAATAAAATGATAATATTTTATATATAAGTAGAGGACTCATGTCCCAATGTGATGCATATTTTTTTGTAATTTTTTTCCAAGTAAATAATTAATTATGAACTTCTTCTTACAAATTTTTAAATATATAAAAAATCGTATGTCTGACCACCTTAACTTGGTCAAAACTTCATGAAATTCAATTTCTTTTTTAACTTGTATACAGAATGGACGCGGTTTTGGATCCAAAATGTGATACCACTGAGCTAGGATGTTTTCACTCAGCCCACTAATCGGACTTTAGCCTCAGTTCAAATAGAGTTTGTCACTTATTTATTAACTAAAGCAAAGCATAAATTGCACAGGAAAGCTGAACTCCCTCAGAAAAACCTTTTGTTCTAATAATCAGGGGTAAAAAAATGTCGGCCAAGAAGGGTCATCACATTCACTGTTGACAGGTTTGCCACTCTTGGCCTCCATTATGATCCTTGGATGACACTTCACAGTAAGATCAAGAAAAGAAAATTCAGTTTTGTTCTAGTTTCATATGGTCTCATATAAGGCCCTTATCTTTAAAAGCTAAAAATTATAATTTTAATTATCACTGCTAAAATCTAAAAAATAATTTACTGATGCTATCCTCTATCTAAAATATTATAAAAAAATATTATCATTTTAATGTGGTTAGGTTGGTCAAATAGACACCTACTTCTTATTTTTTCCCTGAAATTTAAGTACTACTATATTAAAATTTCAAATTTTCACCAAATAAATGTTATTTTTTTGTAAATAAACCTAGTATTTTAGAAACTACATTCAATTTTATACAAATTCTATTCTTACATATTTTCAAAATAATATAGATAACTTATTCAAATTTTTATGTCAAGTTTCCTAACTCTGATTTTTCTAAATTTTTTGCCACTTAAGGGCCTATTTTTTCCATGATGATCCTACACATACCCATCTAATAAACTGATAGAAGATTATATGGAAATGGAGGATCATTAATATCATCCTCAAATATACCATTTGTCACTTTAATAAACCCTCTCTGAAATAAATCAATAGGAATGTCAGATGAACACTAATCAAAATATTAAGAATGAAATAAAAATCCAAAGATGTGAACTTATCCAAAGATGTTCAGCGATGTGGTACAAGAACCCAAATTTAGAACCCAAGAAAATGGCATACAAGAAAATACTTCTAGGTCCTTACCCTTTCCTTTCCCCTTGTTATTTTATTTTTCCTTGTTATAACCCTCATGTGAAATATTTTTTATTGTAGAGCTTCCTCTTTATCCAATAAACTGATGTAGATAGCATACATACTAATTAAATGACCTACAAATCCAAAATTAAACAATTCATTGTCCTAGAGGTTTTTTTCTTAAATTGCCAACCGGGGAATTGTAATCTTGAGATGATATTGGTGTTGTATGTCCAACTAAGAATCATAAACTCTCATAATTGATTGAGTATATAAAAGTGAACAAAAGAAATTCTAGTTAAAGGTGACTTAACAAAACTAACTCCTAGGTCTAGAAAATATATTAACTGAATACTAATTGTTACAATAAATTGTGATAACTGCTATGGGTGACTATTCCTACATAGATTGCAACTAATGACTCTCTTTGTTATAGCATGATTTAATAATATCTATTTGTCTAATAGAATTCAACACAATGTGAATCATAAATTATTATACGGGAATTAAATAATAATCTAAACTAATGTGGATTATGTAGTACCTCAAGTGGCCCTTGCTTGAGTTGCACTGTAATCCATAATTTCTTCCTTCAAATCCTAACTCTAAGATTCATGAAAATTTCAAAGTATTTGTAGTGATGAAAAATGTATCCCTTTACATTTTCTCACATGTTTCCCCTTAATTCATTTACCAAGCCTATTTAATAGTATTTTTTGAATAGGAAATCCGACATTCATTAATTCCTTAACATAACACTTCTCATTGAGCAATGTTTGTCTTAGGTTTATGGACCTATGACCCATTCACCCATGGGTGAATGGGTCCTCCCTAGACCTTAGGGCCTAAATTTAAATTATATTTTTGGAAATATTTAAACATATTCAAATGCGTGATTCAATGTCGGCTTGTGATATTTTAATTTTGAGAAATAAAGTATATATATGTATAAATATAAGGTTATTTCACTATGTTTCGCCTAGATTTTTAAGTGTTCAATTACAAGAGCTAAAGTGGTGATCAAAGGCATTCAAGAAAATATTTACCAAAGTTTTATCGCACCATTCAAGATCCAATTTTCATTCCAAAGTCTTCTTGCAACATGCATGTTTTTAGAGCTAATATGGTGATGTAGGTTTCACGATCAAATCAAGCATTCAAAGTACTAATTCAAGCAAGGTTCAAAGTTCAAGATCCACATCCATTGAAGCCATTTCATGCAAATTTCAAATTTATATTCCAAGTTTTATTCCATGGTTTTTTGAGTGGTAACATTTCTTTGTTCATTCTTCATTCCCTCTTTCATGTGTTTCATTTCATTTCAAGGTTTGATTACCAAAATGGGGTTTGACCAAGGCAAACCCCCATTCACCAAAAATAAATATTTTTCCCCTTTCAAGTTGTGTTTGCAAATCTAGGTGAAAGAAAGCTTGAAGATCTCTTGAAGAGAAAATTTGGAGAAGTTGACAAAGTTGCATAAATTATCATCTCACTGAAACTCATCTACATAATTTATTTCCAACATTCTCACACTACCACTTGGACAAATTGGAAGATTCAAGTCTATATCAGAGGCTCTTGAAAGTTGCAGAAAAACTTTGACAGTCGACACATTTGGCCCTAGGCGAATGAGTCCCAGTCAACCTTTGAAAATTGACTTTTGGTGAAAGGTACACTTAGATCTTCCTTTCTCTGATCTACAATTTGATTGTAGGTTCTATTAGTATTGAGCTTAATCTTCTTGTTTCAAGTGTTAGATTGCATTTTGGTGTTAGTTTACCATTTTTAGTTTTTCTCCCCAAAGTGTTGTTTGACCTTGACCCCCATCCTTCAATCATAAGGAAATCTATAGATTCACACCTTGAGTTGACTCACCTAATGGTTATAAGCCAATTCTTTGTGTGGATATAATTTCCTAATGAAATAGAGGAAGATAGGTCTATCATAACCATATTTCCCTTTTTTTCTGTTGGTGAAGATATTTTCTACCTTTTTATTTTGGTGAGCTCAACTTTTGAGCATTGCATATTTTTTTATTTTGGATTGTATTTCAGCCCAAGATCTATATTTTGCATTCATTTGCATGGAATTTCATTTAATTGAATCGGATTTATGGTTTCTTAGCTTGCATTACTTTGCATCTCATTTAGGGTTTTAGGATTGCATTTTTGTATCTTTTAAAATCTAGAAAATACAACAAAAAAAGTCATTTTGCAAAGAATTTGCATAACCTTGCATCATCATTTATTTACATTTGAAAATTTAGTCAAAATTGCATATCAAATTTGGTCTCCTAGTTTGTCATTTATCATTATTTTGCATTTGCATTTAGGCTTAAATTTATAGAAAAATCAAATTGTAACCACCTGTCTTAGTCCAGAATCTGAAAAACATAGGAAATATGCAAATTCACTTTTCAAAACCCTCAGCTAGGACCCATTCGCCCATGGGTGAATGAGTCCAAAATTAGGTATTTTTCTTGTATTTTTGGGCATTAAAATCTTTATTTATATATTCTATTTTGCTACTTTTGGTTTGTTGTTATAGTTTGTAGAATTTTGGTTATCTCAAATTGATCATATTTAGCTTCATTTTTTAAATTTATTGCATTGTGTTAATTCAAAATTGCATTTACAAGGCACCATTTTCAAGTTTTTGTATAGCATAATCAAAAAATTATCTTGTTTGAAATCTGAAAGTTGCTTTTACATATTTGCATTGCACTTTATGTTCTACGTTATTTTATTACATTTTACCTCTTATCCATTTTGGGTGGACCGTATTGAGTTTGTGAAACTTGTATGAGCTTCATAACTTGGTGTCCTATT
>CM021102.1:844102930-844132386 GCA_007115665.2 Sequoiadendron giganteum
ATCACATTGGGACATGATTCCTCTACTTACATCTAAATATTATAAAAAAATATTATCATTTTATTATGGTTAGGGTGGTTAGATAGACACCTACATCTTATTTTTTCCCTGAAATTTAAGTACTACTACATTGCAATTTCAAATTTTCACCACATATATATATTTTTTTCAAATAAACCTAGCAGTTTAGAAACCATATTCAATTTCCTATAGATTCTATTCTTACATATTTTTGAACTAATATAGATAACTTATTCAAATTTTTACGTCAAGTTACCTAACTCTGATTTTTCTGAATTTTATTGCCACTTAAAGGCCTATTTTTTCCATGATGATCTTGCACATACCCATGTCTTACTCCAAAAAATAATTCCTTGTAAGGATCCTAGGGTTACCTTAGATCCTTCACCTTCCAATCAATCAAATATCAAACCAAAGAAGAAATTGCATTGAATTTACAAATCCAAGAAAAAAAAAAGTTTGATCCTCTTGAGGGCCTGTTGAAAATATCCAAGATCGAGAATGATTTCTACTCTCTTTTATATTGGGGATTTATTAAGCTACCTCCTAAACCTGAACAATTAACACCACAACAAAGTGATCAAAATGAACCATATTGCACACCTATCATAGATTTTTTGGACATCCCATAGATAATTTCCATGGTTTACAAGAATTATTGAAGAAATTTAAATCCCCTGGGGATCCAACTTGACTAAATTATAGGAACCTTTAATCCTTTCCATGTGATAGTTGTAGGATCATAGCATACTCACTATTGCATGCTCTATATTCATTGCAAATCTTTTTCTTTAGTGCAAGGATGGTGTAGGAGCACCAAGCTTGAATGTTGCAAATGGGAGTCCTAGTTTAGGTCTTTGAGTCTTTTTATAAATTTTAATGTAATAAGGCTATGTTGAGACCATTTTCAAGGTTCTTGATTCATTTGAGTCAATTGGAGCAAAAATGTAAAAATTTTCAAAAAGTGCAAATGTTGTCAATGCAAAGTTGCAAAAGTTGCAACCTAGGAAGGTGAAAGGTTGTGTGGGAAGTTCAAAGGGTAGTTATTTTCAGTTTGGAAGGTGGGGAATGTGTTTAAAATTTATTGTGTACATTGGAAAAGATGGTTGATGTAGTCACTTCAAATTTTGAATAAGAAAACAAGGCAATTTTCAAATTTCACTATTTTTTTGTGTTGTAGACTTTTGTACGGCCCATACAGGCTCATAAGTGCCAAGAGATGAATTTAACAAGGAAGTGGGATGAATATACTTTCATTTCCAAGTGGTTTGGTTGGAACATATTAAGTTTTGTAGATTTTATAATTTTTTTCCTAATTTTGCCTATGTAGAGCCAATTTAAGGGTTTAAGAGTATAATATGGGTAACTAATCCATTCCACCTATTGTGTTTTATTGTGACTCAATGGAATGGATCCCTTAATTTTTTTTCATTTGTTCATATGTCTAGGGGAGACAGTTTGGAGAGTCTAAGGTAAGGTTCTAGATGAAATTTACCTTGTTTCCATGCAAGAAAAGGAGGTTTGAGGCTAGGGTTTGGAAAAATAATGTTGGTAAAGGAGGGGAAAAGGTATTTTGAGAATTTTCAGGCCTATATAGATATGTATGACCAAGCCGCAAAGCTGGGAGGACTTGGAAAGGTTGATTTTCAATAACCCCCTTGGGAAACCTAGTTTTAGTGGAATAAAGAGAGGTTTTGATGGATAGGTGGTCATCTAAGTTGTTCTTTCCCTAAAACCTATGTAATTGGTGGTTTTTAAACCTAATGTAATATTTTCCATTGAGATTGAGAGATTTACAATTGTTTTGAGGGGTGTTTCTTTGGAAAAGAGGCCTAATTGGCCTAGTGGCTAGAACAATATAGTGTTGGTTTGGGTGTTTTCTTCCAAAAGAGTCACTATTGGGTTTGAAGTATTTTTTATAACATGGAAAATGGTATTTAAAACTATTGGTATAGTCTTGATAAGTTTCCTTGGTCGAGAGATATGTCTGACTATCCCATTTGGTATGGCTACTAGCTTGTAGGGTTGGAGTGGAGTTGTTACCATTTTGTGGTTCCTTTTGGTTTGAGAGTGGTCAAGTTAAGTTGGGTTGTGTATTTTAATCTTGTTATATGCCTATGAGAGTTCATGTAAAAAATTTAAACCTTTACTGTAAGAGGAAGCCCTTGGAGGCCTATTCCATTGGAGGGGTTTTATGAGTATTTATGAAGTCAGTCAAAAACCAAGTAGTCAATCTTTGGTCAAAATAATTGTGTTGGCCCACTTAGCTCTACATCAATTGGTGTCAAAGCTTAAGGATTAGATATTTTGAGAGTTGGAGTTTCAGGTTGAAGTTTAAATGATGGCGAATTTATAGATTGGATTGCAACCATGGACAAATACTTTGAGTGTGAAGATGTTGTTGATGAACAATAGGTGAAAATTTCAAAGTAAAATCTGAAAGGCCATGTACTTTTGTGGTGGGGTTATGAGAAATCAGAGAGAATAAAGAAGGGAAAATACAAGATAGTGTCATGGGATAGAATGGTGGCAAAGATAAAAGGTAAATTTATTCCTAAAGACTATGAAATTTAATTCTTTAAGAAACTCCAAGGGTTGAAGCAAAAATAATTAGATGTTAAAACTTATACTGACGAATTTTCTAAGCTTAGAATAAGGTCTGGTAGAATGAAGGATGAGGTTGAAAAGGTTGCTAGATACCTTGGTGGTTTGAGATTTAATATACATGATGAATTGGTTGTGGCTAATCCAAAGAGTGTAGAAGAATGTTTTCAAATGGCCATTAGAGTGGAAGAGAAGATAAAGAGGAGGAAAGATAAGATTGTGAGAGGCAGAGGTAGCAATGCAAAAGGGAGAGGAGCATTTCCTAATTCAAGTAATTCCTTGTAAGGAAAAGAATACATAAGTAAGGGAAAAGAAAAAAGTAAAGATCTCATAGGTGCATCCAAAGGTTCAAGAGGCAAATTTGGTGGAGGAAGGAGTGAAAATACATTTGTAGGTAGGTGGTACAATTGTCAATATTTTGTACATCCAACATACAAATGTCCTAAAAGGGAAGGTTCTACATCAAGTGGGTGTGGAAGGAGAGCTCAAATAGTGCAAGAAGATGGAGATGAGAGTGTAACCTCTCCAATGCCACATGTTGCTCCAGAAGTAGGAGAGACATTGATGGTAAGAAGAATATTAATCAAGGCATCCAAGGAGAAGGAGATGACACAAATAAGGAGCCTATTCAAGACTACTTGCAAGTGAAAAATAAAGGTATGCAAGGTAGTAATAGATTCAAGATCTGTTGATAATATGGTATCAAGTTAAATTGTTGAAAAACTAAAGTTAGTAAAGGTTCCTCATGAAACACCATATAGGGTATCTTGGTTGAGTGATAATCAGTCTCTTTTGGTTAATGAACAAGTATTTGTTGAGTTTAATATTGGTGAGTATAAAGACAAGATGCTTTGTGATATTGTGCCTATGGATTGTTGTCATTTGCTGCCTGGAAGGCCATGGCACTTTGATAGGTGTGCAAACTATGATTGATGGGAAAGTAAGTACACCATAGTGAAGGATGGAAAGACTTTTATACTAACTCCATTGGTAGAGGATGACAAATGAAAGGGTAAAGAGGAAAAGGTGATAGTGTTTGGAAAGAATGAGTTCATGAAGCTTGAAGAAGAGAGAGACAAGGAGTTTTCAACTAGTTCCATGTGTGAAGACATCAAAACAGAGAGTATGAAGAATTGTTTAGAGTTGAAGGGCAAAGGTAAAGTGTTGATGTTGAGAACAAGCCAGGTGAAGACCAAGGATTGAGTGTGTCTGAAACCACAAGGAAGGTTGATGAAGCATGATGCTATCATAGTTGGGACAATACTTTGTCCAGTACTTGGAAGAAAGGTTTGTGGGAAGACAGATTATGTCATGACAAATCTCGAAAAATCCAATGGAACACAAATATTTGGGGTAGAGGACCTAAGAAAATACATCAAGACAAGAGGTGAAGAGAATAGGAGATTTTGGAAAGACCAAGTGAATGAGATCAATAATTCACTAGATTTGACAAGGAGTGATGGTAAGGGATTGTTTGCAAGTTAAGGAGGAGGATCAACATCACATTTTGATGAGGCAAAGGTTAAGGAGTAGAGAGAGGTCTATTTGCAGGGAAGAGTCAATGCCAAGGTGAATATAAGTGCAACAAGGAAAGAAATGAAGCAAGAATAGAGTGTTTGATTCCATGGTGGATATTTCCATATCAGAGAACCTTTGGAAAGAAAAGAGACGCTAAGAAGAAGCATGGAGGAGGATAGCATCAGAGCTCATGGGACATGAGTCATTTTCTAGATCGGGTGTATGGTGCAAGAGGACCAAGCTTGAATGTTGAAAATGAGAGTCCTAGTTTAGTTATTTGAGTATTTTTATACATTTGAATGCAATAAGGCCATGTTGAGGCCATTTACAAGTTTATTGAGTCATTTTGAGTTAATTGCAGAAAAAATATAAAAGTTGTCAAAAAGTGCAAATGTTGTCAATGCAAAGTTGCAAAAGTTGCAAAATAGGAAGGTGAAAGGTCATTTTGTGTGTGGTAAGTTCAAAGGGTAGTTATATTGTGTTTTTAATTTGGGAAAGGTGTTTAAATGGTCTTGTGAACATTGGAAAAGGTGGTTGATGTAGTCACTTCAAATTTTGAATAAGAAAACAAAGCAATTTCTAGATTTTTCACTATTTTTTTGTGTTCTAGACTTTTGTACGGCCCACACAAGCTCATAAGTGCCAAGAGATGAGTTGAAAAATTAATTTGTATGAATTTAATTTCATTTCCAAGTGGTTTGGTTGGAATCCATTATATTTTATAGATTTTAGAAGCTTTTTCCTAATTATGCCTATGTAAAGCCAATTTTAGGGTCTGAGAGTATATTATTGCTAACTAAGCCATTCCACCTATTGTGTTTTGTTGTGACTTGGTGGAATTTCTCCCTTAATTATTTTAATTTATTCATATGTCTAGGGGAGTCTATTTGGAGAGTCTAAGGTAAGGTTCTAGATGAAATTTTCCTTGTTTCCATGCAATAAAAAGAGGTTTGAGGCTAGGGTTTGACAAAATAATGTTGGTAAAGGAGGGGAAAAGGTCTTTTGAGCATGTTAATGCCTAAAAAGATATTTCTAAACAATGTGAATAGATGGGAGGGCTTTGAAAGGTTGATTTTCAATAACCCCCCTTGGGAAACCTAGTTTTAGTGGCAAGAAGAGAGGGTTTGATGGATAGGTGGTCATTTGAGTTGTTCTATCCCCAAAAAATATGAAATTGGTGATTTATAAACCTAATTTAAGTCTTTCCATTGAGATTGATATATTTGCATGTGTTTAAAGGGGTGTTCCTTTGGAAAAGAGGACTAATTGGCCTAGTGGCTAGAATGATATAGTGTTGGTTTGGGTGTTTTCTTCCAAAAGAGCCACCATTAGGTTTGAGGTATGTTTTAGAACATGTAAAATGGTATTTGAAACTATTGGTACAATATTGATAAGTGGCCTTGTCTGACTATCCCATCCGGTATGGCTACTAGCTTGTAGGGTTGGAGTGGAGTTGTTACCATTTTGTGGTTCCTTGTGGTTTGAGAGTGGTCAAGTTGAGCTAGGTTGTATATTTTAATCTTGTTAGATGCCTATGAGATTTCTTGTAAAGTTCTAAAACCTTTAGTGTAAGAGGAAGCCCTTGGAGGCCTATTCCATTGAAGGGGTTTTGTGAGTATTTCGGAAGTTAGTTAGGAACCAAGTAGTGAATCTTTGGTTAAAGTAATTTTGTTGGCCCACTTAGCTCTAAATCAAAGGAGCTCATTCTCATCACTTATCTTGTCTCCTACTTGCATTGCACTTAGTAGGGGAAAGAGGTTAGATAGCCTTGTCCTAGTTTTGCACTTGACGTTGTCCCTTTGGCTAGTTGTCTACCTTCCTCATATACTGAACAAGATTGGGATGTGGATGAACTACTATAGGTTGACTCAAATGTGCCTTACTATTATTTTTCCTTGTTTTTTTTCCATGTTCTTTGTGTGATTGCATGTGTGTAATATGATCCCATGTATTGTTATGTTCGATGTATCTCTACATGTCCATTCCTCTATTTGTACCTTCATTCTTCTATATGTTGTAACCCTTTATATTTTATTTGTCTTGATTTTTACTTTTGGGGATGATGCAAGGCGTCGAGACATTTAGGTCTTGTAGACATGGAAAATATACATGCACCTGATCCTGATCCTACTAACATCGTTTCATCTTGAACTATACTCTCAACCTATCAACACCTTTCATCCCTTAATTAAAAATCAATATTTATTTAATTAGGTCTTTCTCCCCTGTTGATTAAATTAATCAATTTAATTTAATTGATCCTTTGTCTTTGGTCATTTAAATAATTCATTTTATTTGATTAAAATCCCCAAAGCCCTCTTATTAAATTAAATAAATTAAACCTTATTTGATTTAATCTAACATATTCCTTCTTGGTTAAATAAATCAAATCATTTATTTAATAAATCATTTCCTCTCTATTCTCATTTAAATTAATTTATCTATTTAAGTCTAAATTGTCACATCACCTAATTCTTCATTAAAATAATCAAAACCTTGATTAAGTTAATCCCTCTCACTAAAATCCTCTAGAGAATGCAACTTGCACAATAAATCAATTACTTTGATTTATTTAATTGTCTATTTTCCCTCACAAAACATCAAAAGGGAATATTCCCTCATTTGAATTCAAAAAGGCCAAGTGGACTTGGTCCTTCCAACAAGGCGTTTAAGGCCTCTTACATGTCCTTGTGCATTGAGCCAAGTGACATTAACTCCATTTCCCTTTCCCTCTCACATGTCACATTCAAAATTCAAATTTGATCCAATGGCATTTATCGTGCACATTGACCAAAATATGCTCATTCCTCAACCATTCACATCTTGACAAGTGGCACTTGGCCATTGGATATTGAATGATCCCACATTTCTCAATCTCACTCATTCTTTCAAATTTGAAATCTATAAATGAGAGACTCTTCCTCTCATTCTATCATCCACAATTTGAGTAAAATTACTATACTCAACTTCATCCTCATCCACAATCTTCATGCAAAGTTACTCTCTTCACATTGAGAGCTAATTTTTCCCACTTCACTCAACCATTCATTATCTTCAAGATTTGTAACAAGGTTATGCTCAAATATCTTTGGGAGATTTGACTATTTCTCAATCACTCACAATTGCAACTTAGGAGTTGGGAAAGGGCCCATTTCAACATTCAATTGGCATCAATTCCCCCATGGGATCACTATTCTATTTGCTTAGTTAGGATTAACACTCACTTATTTAAATTTTTGTTCTTCATCATTTCCTAGTCTAAGTTAAATAGATGGATTTTGTGGGAAATCTCTCATGCTTGTTTTCATATTGAGCTAACCATTTAACATTTTTATTTCTCTTGTGCATTTGTAGGTTTAGGGGTTCACAGGTCTCTTCCATGTTGACCCAAAAACTTTTTTTTTTCTCTCTATGTTTAATTCTTCAAGTTATGTGAGTATTTGGGGGATGATGACATTTATGAGATCTATAATATCATTGTATCAAAAACATATTGACCCTAAATCTATGGATCCCTTATGTGTTTTGGATTTCATTTTGTGGGCAACCCCTTCCCTCTCTCTTTTTCATGGCGTAGCTTCATTTGGAAACATATGACTTGGCATATGGCTTTCGAATCAAGCTCTCATGTCTTCTTTATTTTTAGCATTGATTATTTGATACTTTAAAGTAAATTTATCATAGCATGGTGTTAGCAATTTCTTTAAAGTGGGGGTATACATTTACATTAGTATTTTTCAAAAAATTACATTCCTTATGTTTGATTGTGCAATTTTCTTAGTTCTTGTGATGTGTCTTTTTCTTCGTGGTGTCATGTTAGTGTAATTAATTATTTATTACAATAGCATAAGTTAACTTAGGTCTTTTATTTAATAATTTAGTCCTAGGTTGCATTATTAAATAAATCACAAATAATGGGGTAATTCCCCTTTCCATGTTTGTAGGAGATAAGATTTCATCTAGAAGATGAGTTATCTTTCCTAGAACTTATCTCAATTTGGTAATCATTCCCTAGATAGGTTGTTAGGGTTTTTATGTTGTCACATGTAGTGTGATTTAGACACTTGGCAACATCTTGTGCATTCTAGGTTTTACTCTTGCCTATTAAATCAAGCATATGTACTCTTGTATAATATCTCATATCTCATAATAGAATCTCTATTTGAATGCCATTATTGCAACAATTTCTATGTGGTTGAATATTTATTCTTGGAAAAGGTCCTCCATTGAATACTGTAGCTTCATCAGGGACATTGTATATCCATCATTACAATGTGGTATTAGGGTTTTTCTAGTGAAGATTCATCCCAAGATCAAGAGAGTTGGCTTGTGAGATTCTTTGCAAGCTTGAGGGTTTTTCTTTGTAGTCTATTTGGTTCTACCTATTGGTGTTTTTTCTAGTACACCCTAAGAAAGCTCTAGAAGGTAGCCATCCTTCATTGTCAAGTGTCTCAAAGATGAATGGCCAAATCGACAAGTAAAGGGTCTTAAACCTTTGACCCCTACACTTTTGGCTCTACGGGACCAAGGAGGGTAATTCCTAGCGAGGTTCACAAAGGATTCCACAAAGGGTGAACACCATACATAGATATTCTCCCATTTATCCAAATAGACATTTACTTAACAAAGGTTTGGCTCGCCTTTACACAAGTAGCCTTCTATTTGCTAGGAGCAAGGTTTCATTTTAGACTTACATCTTAGAATAAGCAAAATTTGATTTAATGTTATCATTGTTGCGAGTCCCTAAGGCATTTTGGGTATTTCACTAAGTTTCAAAGACATACATATGACAAATCAGTTCCTCATCAACTAGCAATAGAGTCAAATACATCACAGTCAGTAATACATAAAAACATGATATTAATGGCTTATTCTTATAATACCTTACATTATAAGAATTCACAGTTACCAAAACACAACTTTTTATCAGAATCCTGAGTAATTGCTTGCAAACCCACAAATCCCTTCAATTATTTTAATTAACCCCTTAGGCTAAATCAAGAATAGAATCATACACTCAATCAAATATTGAAATACAAATGACAAAATGCTTGGTTTCTCATTTGTAATATTGCAATAATTACATACAGGAGAGAAGATATCTCAGTTTTCAGATAATATTGTAATATCATAGATTCATACAAAATTATCTAAGATCATCATATACAGGATTCCAACTCAAGATAATATGCTAGTTTATCCTACATACATTATATATTACATTCGTGCTCAACCTATACCTAAGTCATTTTTTGACTCCAAAAAATAATCCCCTTAAAATGAACCTTTAAATCCATTTTTTAGATTAAGGGAGCGACAAGCAAAGGGTTCATTTCAGTTACATTTTACGTAAAATTTGAGGACCTCTTTCCTCATGGGGTTCTATTCTCGGGTAGTTATCTCTTCATTTTCATATCATGGGAAAGAAAAAAAAAAGAGGCGCCAAACCACTGGTTGGAGAAGCCACACAAGCCTTCCAAAAGGTATCACCACCATAACATGAACCTCGCCCAAAATAGAAAACATCCCCATCACTTTCAACAACAAAAAAACCCTCGAAACATCCACATTAGGAAACCACCTCACTAGACCCAAGACACAATCATTACTAATCAAGACACATGGGAATCACCCAACCTTGTTACTGGTTGAACTGAAACCCCCACTTGGCCTCCGCATAGAGAGTGGAGTTGCAATTATCACCTCCTCTTATGAATTATTGTAAGGCACAAGGGCAACAACCAATGGCCACTACTAAGGCCAACCTCCTGAATCTCCTCTGAAGAGATGTCACTAATTACCACGGGGGAAATAGGCTTACCAGGAAAAACCCTAGGGCTTGCCCCTATTCTCATTGATTCCTTCACACACTCACCAGTCTCCTTTTCAAACTTGCCTAGTTCCTCTAAGAAAGCTCTAGGCCAAAGATTGTATGCCTCACGGACAGTAGTTCACCTAGCTCATCTGCGAGCACTGCTTCTAGCTCTCAGAATAATCAGTGCCTCCTCGACTACAAACATTTGTTCAAGCTCAATAGCCAATGGTTCCTATGAGCTCAAGCATCGCAACCTACGTATTGGTATGGGAGAAGAAATCGAAAAACTTATTGTGTTAGCAGCACCAACTTGATATGTGTAAGAGAACTACAACCTTCACCAAGAAACTCCCAAGTAGAAGCAAAGTGAGCTACATCAACACCACACATAGAAGAGGTTGTTGAATCATAGCAGGAAAAGTATATTTGTCAAAGTAACAACTCACCACCCTGGTGAGGAATCACCAGGAAACAATATTTACTGCCTAATGCTTGTGATAATTAAACACAAGCTTTGATTTGAAATAAAATGGTGAGCAATATGAAGGAAAATCCCCATTAAATAGATGAATTCACATTATGTTGCAATTAAAGGCCATCTTGGTTCGTTCGACTGACTGAAAAACCAATCACCTACATGCGACATCCTAACCGTCAATCATCGGAGATTAAACTCAATCAACGAGGATCATTAAGGATCACCACTTGCTTTATTGGTTGTACTTACAATCATCAAATAAGAGCTTTGAATCTGCCACATCCTCGGCCATATCTTGAAACCATTAATCTTGACACGTGCATTGTCGATTCCCACAATTTGTAAGAAAATCAAAACGACAAACTGAAGTAGATTGCCCATCGCTGGTTCATCCTCATAACATGACTCTCATCAAGCGATGGCCAAGAAGCCAATGATGAAATACCAATCATAAATCATAGTGATGAATGGATCCTAACTGTTGGTACCCAGAAGCATCGCTCGTCGTGCATTGACAACCGCTTAAATCATCCCAACCCATGACATATCGAGCTCACGCGATGAGGAGATTTAACCCATCGACGGTCATGGGTTGCATTTTAACCTGCAATGATAGAAAAACAAGTGACACATACCTGTCTGGTGCCATATTCCAATCCATCACTCATCATGTGTTACCACCTGAGTAAACCAATCTTAACCAGTGATATTAACAACTTAACGATGGAACACAACCAAGGCATTTCTGGTCGTAGGTTTGAGTTTAACCGGCACAATCCAATCAATGATAGTTAAGAGGGTAGCGATGGGTCAAAATTTTGACTGCATCGCTCATCAGGTTTTTCCGCCTCATGAACATAAATGAACACGTGAAGGGACAAAAGCAACCAACGTAAAGGAGACCAAGGCATTGCTCATCGCGGCTTCAACACAGGGATTAGAAAATGAAGAAGCAATGGGTGATGAAAGAACACAAAACTCGACCGAGAGAGGACTTAAAGAACGTACACCAAATTTTGTTTTAACAAATCTTCCTAGTCACGATGGGTGGGATAAAAAGAGGGTTGGTAAAACCACAAGACTTAAGACCATGAAGGACTAATGAAATGATCGAGAATGGACACAACTAGGCAACTCAAAAATAGAAGCTCGATGACTGAAATAGGGTGTGGACATGAAGAACTTTATAAAAAACTAAAACCCTAAGGTAATGATAATAAGGGTTTAACCATACTAATTTAGTGGAACCAAGAAAAATTTAAGGGTTCCACCAGTGGCTCTGACTAGGAATGTATGCCCCTTACGGGCATAGCAAGATCTCAGAATCTTAGGTAGAAGAAGACCACTAGAAAAAAAATGATTCGGTCCTAAGTATGCTTCATAGCTCTTCTTTCTCTAGTATTGTTTGATGACCCCAGGTCATAAAACAAAACAAGGCATTCTATTCTTACCTCTATCAAAAACTTTGTCATGTTGTTGTTGTGGTCATCACATCTAAGGGTCAAGCATTCTAGGGAGATCTAGACCTTTGTAGATGGCATCCCCATTCTTTTCCTATGTATTTTTTTCATCTTTGTCAACCTGAAGGACCCAAATCTTATCTGATTAAAATGGTAATACAAAACATTCATAATCCACCTGGTTGAAAACTCATACATCATACCAGAATCCTGCATGCATGCCTCCTTGTATGATAGACTCAATTCTAATGATATTATAAAAGAATGATTCATTGTTAACAACATCCCCTGTACAATCAAAGTGATTATGAATATTATCTATTGGAAAAAAATCTATAATAAGGCTGAGAAACAGAGGAGAATCTGCAAAAAAATTGACCATACAGTCATATTGATCATCATTGCATTCTAGATCAAGTGTATACATATTAATCTTTTCCTTATCACAACATGCATCTACAGAACCACCTAGGATATTCTCACTAGCACTGGTATTGTTAACATTATTACTAGGACTAACATCCCCCACCTTCGTCCAGTTATTCCAGGTATCAATATCATTACATCTGTCCAACACTTGGAATTCCAACTTATCCAAGTCAGCACTTCTGATAGTAGAATGAGAATCACTTCCACCACTTTGGTCTATTCTCTCAGTCATTTATTCATGTCATCATTACTATCTTTGCAGGGCACATCTGTTATTGGATTATCAGAGCCTACAACAAATAGTTGATTGTTTCTACACCAATAAGGATTATTTCCCGCCCCATCATCTACTGAAAAAGGTTCATCATACAAGGGGTTATTCCATATTCTCATTGTATTTTCATTCACCCCTATCTTTTGAGTATGTGGGTGACAACCCTCCATGCCTTGAAAATATTCATCAGAGTTATCCTCATCATTTATACTCAAATTATAGACCCACATTCTGAAAAATCATCACATGAGGAAAAATCTTGACCCTCAGCTATATGAATCCCACCATAGCCACCAACATATCCCATGTTTGGGGCCACAAATTCCATCTCCATTTCATAGGATGACATGTATCCAACAAGATAATGCTCTGACTCGAGCTCGTCACCAGATGACCCATTGGATTTTATGTCAGGATCTCCAATCAGATTAGGGAGTGACACCTCCCCTTGCTCCTGCTTGTTTCTCACAATATCCCAAGGGTGAAATTTAAGCATCACTTCATCATTCTAGTGTTGTGTCTCAGCAACCACGTCACCCACTATTCATGTTCAAATACATCATCTTTTCCTAACAACAAAGACTCGTGGTCTTCTTGGTAATGGGTTTCATCAATGTCATTTTGACATGACATTTGTCGAGTATGATAATTTTGAATCCTCTCAATGATCTTGATCCAATCAGTGAGTTGGCTCAAGGCATGGGGTTTCACTTCTTGTGGAAAAGAACTCAATCTTGGTTGATACAATTCTCAAAACAAGTCAATGCATATCAAGGTACTAGGCCTAAAATTCTTAGGGGTGCCAAGCAATGCATCAGTGAATCTAGAGAAGAGAGGGTCGAGGGACTCCCCCTTATGACTTTGCATGTCACATAACCTACGGACTGCAAATTCTTGGTCATCTCTATCATACACAGGTGTACTATCCCTTTCATCCATGGTACAATCTCCTTGGGGTATCATTGATGGGATTGAGGCAACAAGGGTCTCACTCCCCTATCTTAATTCATTGTTGACAGAAATTTACCATAGCAGCATTACATGGAATGTTCAAACCCTCAATACAAATGTCAAAAGCCCCTTTCATCATTGATAATTTCAAATTATTTTCAATGTCTATGGCAATGTGATATGCCTATTGCAGAGTTGTAGGTTCTTTATCTCTCAACAAGTAACTCATATTTTTATCAAATGCTCTCAAGTACACAACCAGGCACTCAACATCATTCGGTCTTATATTTATTGGGATTTCCCTTATCACCTTTGAAAATTGGAGGTTAAACGAAGGGAGCAACTCATTCTCATCCTTCTCCATATCCATAAACTTCTCCCTCATCAAAACTAGGTTAATCCTTTCTCCAAATTGTTCCATGAACACTAGCTTGAATTCTCTCCATGAGTGGATTGAGGACATGGGTAACTAAGATAGCCAATTTCTAGCATCTCCTTTCAAATATTAAACAAAAAATTTCATAACTACATCTTCAAAGGTCACCTCATAGTCTCCCATCACATCAATAAAATCCTCTAGATGTTGATTTGCTGATTCAATTTGTTCACCTTTAAATATTGGTATCTTATCCCTGACCTTGTATGGTACAACATTTGGGTATCAAAAAATGATATTGAAATCCAGGGCATTGTATCTTTCACTATTGAAACCTCCCTAACATGAAAAAGGGGACCCATTCTTTACATCCCTGTCATAAAACATAGCTTGACCAGACATCTTGTTGTACTTGGAAAGATGCACTGCCAAGGATGCTTAAAATGCTTTTTACTAGACACAAAATCTCAAGCTATTCTCATAATAAATTTTGAGGCCTACTTTCTTATGATCAGGATTTACATGTTCTATCTATAACTGCATAGAATTCCACAACCTTCATTTGGAAAAAATGTAAAGTTCAACTACCTTTTCCCTTAATTCAT
Source organism: Sequoiadendron giganteum (assembly GCA_007115665.2). Taxonomy (NCBI): domain Eukaryota; kingdom Viridiplantae; phylum Streptophyta; class Pinopsida; order Cupressales; family Cupressaceae; genus Sequoiadendron; species Sequoiadendron giganteum. The sequence goes on from CM021102.1 coordinate 844,117,462, forward strand.
GCCTTTTCACTTAATTGGGAATCAATTATATTTTGCAATAAAAGAATTCTTATAATTTTTTTACAAAATAACACGAAAATAAATGGCCTTCTTGCAACATCCACTCAACTTTTCCTTCAAGCACTCGAATCTAGACCTTCAATATGTACTTTTTCAGGTTCTTTAGTCAAATTCGCCACCTCCCATTGAGAGGAAATAATTGAAACAAAGTGTCCTGTCACATCAACATGTTTTGGGTCTAACTCCTCAATGAAGTCACTTTCAAATCCCTTTGAGTAATGTTTTAGCCCATCAAAATGAATAATTCTTCAAAATATGAACAAGTTGTCCATATTATTTACACCACTTGACTCTATAATTCAAAGTTCTACTTCCAGAGAGTGAAATTCATCCCAATCCTGTTGGTGTTTTTTCCAGTAAACCATAAGAAAGCTCTAGAAGGTAGACATCCTTCATTTTCAAGCGTCTCATAGATGAATGGCCAACTCGACAAGTAAAGGGTTTTAAACCTTTGACCCCTACACTTTAGGCTCTGCAGGGCCAAGGAGGGTAATTCATAGTGAGGTTCATAAAGGATTCCACAAAGGCTGAACACTACACAAATATGCTTCCATTTATCCAAATAGACATTTACTTAACAAAGGTTTGGCTCACCTTTACACAAGTAGCCTTCTATTTTCTAGGAGTAGGGTTTCATTTCAAACATACATCTTAGAATAAGAAAAATGTGATTTAATGGTATCTTTGTTGCAAGTCCCTGACAAAGCATTTCGAGTATTTCACTAAGTTACAAATACATACATAAGACAAATTAGTGTCTCATCAATTGGGAACGAATTCGAATACATGACAGTTAGTAATGCATTAAATTGTGAGATTAATAGCTTATTCTTATAATGCCTTACATTATAAGAATTTGCAGTTACCAAAACACAACTTCTTATCAAAATCTTGAGTAATTTATTGCAAACCCACGAATCCCTTCAAGTATTTTAATTAACCCCATAGGCTAAAATAAGAATAAAATCACACCCTCAATCAAACATTGAAAGAGAAATGACAAAATGCTTGGTTTCTCATTTATAATATTGCAATAATTACATACAAGAGAGAAGATATCTTGATTTTTAGGTAATATCATAATATCACAAATTCATACAAAATTATCTAAGATCATCATATATAGGATTCCAACTCAAGATAATACACTAGTTTATCCTACATACATTTTGTATTACATTCATTCTCAGCCTATACCTAAGTCATTTTTTGACTCCCAAAAAGAATCCCCTAAAAATGAACCTTGAAATCCCTTTTATAGATTAAGGGAGCAACAAGCAAAGGGTTCATTTCAGCTACATTTTACGTTAACTTCGAGGAAATTTTTCCTCATGGGGTTTTGTTCCCAGATAGTTATCTTTTCATTTGCATATCATGGGAAAGAAAAAAAGAAGAAAGAGGCACAAAAACACCAACTAAAGAAGCCACGCAAGCCTTCCAAAAGGTGTTGCCATCATAATATGCACCTCACCCAAAACAAAAAATGTCCCCATCATTTTCAATAGCCAAAAACCCCTCAAAACATCCATGTTAGGAAACCAACTCACCAAATATAGGACCCAATAATTAGTAATCAAGACACATGGGAATCACCCAACCTTGTTACTGGATGAACTGACACCCCCACTTGGCCTTCACATAAAGAGTGGAGTTGCAATTATCACCTCATCTTTTGAATCAGTGTAAGGCACAAGAGAAAAAGGGAATTGAAAACTACTAAGGCCAACCCCCTCAATCTCCTCTGAAGAGCTGCCACTAATGACCACCAAGGAAATAGGCTTACGAGGACAAACCTTGGGGTTTGTCTCTATTCTCATTGATTCCTTCGCACACTCGCCAGACTCCTTCTTTTTAGACTTGCCTAGTTCCTATCAGCAAGCTCTAGGCCAAAGATTATAAGACTCATGGACAGTAGTTCTCTTAGCCCATCCACGAGCATTCCTTCTAGCCCTCAGAATAACCAGTGCCTCCTTGATCGTAGCCATTTGTTCAATCTCAATACCAATGGTTCTTATGAGCTCAAGCATCATGACCTACGTACTCGTATGGGAGAATGAATTAGCAAACTCTTTGTGTTAGCAACACCAACCTGATATGTACAAGAGAACTGCAACCTTCACCAGGAAACTCCCAAGTATAAGAAATGTGAGCTACACCAACACCATACATAGAATAAATTGTTGAATCACAGCTAGAAAAGCATATTTGTCAAAGTAACAACTCACCACCTTGGTGAGGAATCACTAGGCAACAACACTTACTGCCTAATTCTTGTGATAATTAATCACAAGCACTTATTAGAAATAAAATTATGAGCAATCTAAAGGAAAATCCTCATTAAATAGATGAATTTACATCATGCTGGAATTAATAGCCATCCTGGTTCACTCGAGAGACTGAAAAATCAATCACTTGCATATCGCATCCCAACTGTCGATCATCAGAGATTAAAACTCAATCAACGAGGATCATTAAGGATCACCACTTTCTTTATTAGTTGTACTTAGAAACAATGAAGAAGAGATTTAAAGATGCCATGTCCTTGGTCATATCCTGAAACCATTAATCTTGACATGCACGTCGTTGATTCTCACAATTTGTAGGAAAATTGGAATGACAAACTGAAGTAAATCACCCATCACTAGTTCATCCTCATAACATGAGTCTCATCAAGCGATGACCAAGATGCCAATGATGAAAGACTAGTCATAAATCGTAGTGATGAATGGATCCTGACCGTTGGTACCCAATCGCATCACTCATCGTGCATTGACAACTACCTGAATCATCCCAACCTATGACATAACGAGCCCACACAATGAGGAGATTTAACCCATCAATGGTCGTGGGTTGCATTTTAACTCATGAAGAACAACATGTGATGAGAGAAAAACAAGTGATGCTTACCCATCTAGCACCATATTCCAATCTATCACCCATCACATGTTACTACCTGAGTAAACCAACCTTAAATAGTGACATTAACAACCCAGTGATGGAACACGACCAAGGCATCACTGGTCACAGGTTTGACTTTAACCTGCACAATCCAATCAACGATAGTTAAGAGGGTAGCGATGGGTCAAAATTTTGACTGCATCACTCATCGGGTATTGTTGCCTCATAAACATAAATGAACATGAGAAGACACAAAAGCAGTCGATGCAAAGGAGACCAAGGAATCACTCATCATAGGTTCAACATAGGGATTAGAAAATGAACAAGAGATGGGTGATGAAAGAACACAAAACCCGACCGAGAGAGGACTTAAAGCATGTGCACCAAAGGTTGTTTTAAAAGATCTTCCTAGTCACGATGGGCGGGATAAAAGGAGGGTCGGTAAAACCACAAGACTTAAGACCATGAAGGACTAATTAATGAAATGATCGGGAACCGATACAACCAATCAACTAAAAAATAGAAGTCCGATGAGCGAAATAGGGTGTGGACATGAAGAACTTTGCAAAAAACCAACACCCTAAGGTAATTTTAATCAGGGTTTAACCATACTAATTCAGTGGAACCAGGAAAAATTTAAGGGTTCCACCACTACCCAGGGACCAAGCTATTTTTTGGTTTAGATCCAGTTCTATCTAACCTCTGCATTGTGCTCAAAAGGACTCAAAACCTATAGATCGCCTACCCATTCACCAAAATCGAAGATAGTTCCATCGGGAGCCATTTGAGGTATAATCTAGGGTTTGCAATTTTTTGTACTATCCATGCAAATTTTTAGAAAAATAATATCCCTTCATTCCTCTCAAAAAGAATTTGTTTTTTAAGGCATCGGGCATTTTTTTCTAAAGTTCTAGCAAAAATCAATTTATGTAGGCGACCTGCAATTTATTTGATAGTCGACATAAATATTAATTTATCAGTACTATAGTTTTTGTTTGGTCAGCGTTGATTTATTTTTCTATAGATTTGAATTATTTTAATATCGACACTTTTGATAAATTTTGAATTGCTCAAGCAATATTCAAAATTTATTTTGTCGACTCCACTAGTCTGTAGACCGGCAATGTGGTCGGTCCAGTCCCATTGGCCGACGTCATCTAACCATCACTTGTGCATCATCATATCTTTTCCAAATGTTGGTGATCCATCTTCTGACCATTCGTTCAAACACCCATCATCGCATGTGTTCTTTTGAAGCCCTCGTCAAGGACTTGGTCACATCACCAACCAGGAGGGTCCGCTCCATCCAATGGCACCGCCGCACTTCGCACGACTCCTGCTCCATCACCGCTTCACTCAAAGGCCCTCTTTTTTGGTCATATTTAAGCCTCGTGGTTATATCAGTGATCAAGGGATATTTTTTTTAAGCCTGGGTGCTTAAATTTTGCGCCTACTTAGCCTATGCTCACTCATTCAAGTCGAAATCTTTGAGAGGCCATATCTTTTGCATACGATATCAAAATTTAGCAAACGAGATATCGTTGGAAAGGTGGTGAAGTGAAAATTTTAGTGGTAAAATCTAACTTTTAGGATTCTTCTTCTATCAAAAATTCTAGTCAGTTTAAGTGAAAATCCTAATTTGGGTTGGGAAGGTGATATCACTTTTTCAATTTGTCAAAATTTTGCCACTCCAGTAGCATCAAAGAGGTATTATAGTATATTTTCCATCATCTCTTTCATTTCTTTCAAAATCAGCACCAAGTGAATTTCTTTTGTAGTTTTTCACTTTGACCGCTCTTTGTCTTCACTTGGATATCCTACTTTTTTAGAGGAAGTTGTTTATATCAAGAGGATTCATTTCAGTTGAAAATTGACATATCATTAGATTTCCAGAATTTCCTTTTAGATATATTTTTATCTTGTTCCTTGGTTCTTTCTCTAATGGTCGAATTAGGTTTTGAGCTTCTTACACCTCACAACTATCACACATAGAAAATTGGCATGCAACATCTCCTCTAGTCAAAAGGACTATGGTCTACATTGGATGAGAACAAACCAAATTTGACTAGGGAAAATGAGAAGTTTCAACATCATATCAAGTTTGAGGAGGCCATGGGACTGATTGCTCTTCATGTATTCAATTCATTTTTTTCCACATTGAGGGGTGCTCCACTCCCAAGGAGGTTTGGGACAAGCTTAAAACTTTGTTTGGTTTCGTAAGTGATATTCATGCACTTCAGTTAGAATTAGAACTTGCTTCACTTATTTGATTCTTTCCCTTCCATCAATGATTATTTGGTGAAATACAAGTTTTTGAGGACACAAATATCAAGGTGTGGTAAAAGTAAAAATGACAAGGAATGCATCTTCATGATCTTGTCCAAGTTGAAGGGTTATTTTTCTTATTTTGCTACTTCCTTCTATTCTATCATGGATGGCCTTGGAAAAAGTTTTGTGATGCCTTAATTTGATTTTTTTTGTGAGCAGTTGACAAGGGAGCAATCTAAACTCAACCAATCTATTTCATCTTTAAAGTCTCATGCTCTTATTGCATCACCATCCAAAGGGAAAGGAGAGAATAAGGGAATGTCTAAGACATGATCCTCTGAATCATCACATCCAAAGGAAGAAAGGCCTAAGAAGGAGAGGCTCAAATTTTTTTTTGTAATGCGATTGGACATCATGAGGAGACATGTTTTAGGAAGGAAATTCATGAATTGAGACAGATTCTTAAGGATCACAACATCACTCTTCCTTTTGTTGGATATTGTTGATATGTTGTTGTCATTGATGCCAACACTATTGTCATTAATATCTTTAAGGTTGTATATGTCAAGGATATTGAGAAAATTGTAATAAAATAAGTTGCAGGTTGTTGGTGATGTGAAGTTTAGTATGATGGCTAGCTCAGTATATTGAGAATAAGAAGTTGCAGATTAAAGGGTTTATTGAAAAGTATATCTTGTTTATCCACATGAAGTTTTAGAGGTTCTCATGAATATTTGATCAAGTTATGAGTATCTATGTTCTGACGATTGTTTTGTTGCTTTAGTTATTGTTCCTAAAAGAAGATGATGTGATTCTAGTAGTTTTATTTGTTGTGGATGCTTTGTGGTTATTCATGATGCTTTCAGATGTTTCTAGATCTTGCTCTATCTATTTTATTAGTTCACATTGATTTTTATGCTCGCGATTGGTGATTTTCTTCTGTGACTTCATGTTTTTCATGATCATGGACAATAGGGTGATTGTAGTGTGTTGTGGATCTTTGAGACATAATTATTTAAGGTGTATCATGTTCAAGACATTTTGTTCTGGGTCCCTGCTATATTTTGGCCGACATTGTTTTGTTACCTTTCATAAATTTTATATTTGGGTCGATAGTTTGTACACATTTCATATTTTTTGGGCCGACATGTAGTGGATGTTATCCTTATTGTGGATATATATGATTGATTGTTTATACCATTTGAGCAATGGTGTGTGAGGTGTACGAGGTGTGTGATGTGTTGTCTGTGAATAATGTTATAATATTTCAAAGGAATTTAAGTAAAGTGTGAAGAAGAGTGAGCAGAAGAAAGTGTTCATGTTCTTAACCAAAAATTTAATTAGGCATTAGCAGATGCTATTTTCTCAGTTCAAATATTTTGGATGTAATCTTAATGTGACTGTAAGACAATGAGTCTTCCTTTGGGAAGTAAGCCTTTTGTATTTGAGCAATGACCTCTAGGTAGTGTGCCTGAATGCATGTGCATTCCCCATTTATAATACTTTTAACATAGTATAAACTCATGGACTAACCTCCACCGTGGTTTTTCCCCTAACAGGGTTTCCACACAAAAATTTTGGTGTTATGTGTGTTTTTGATGTGGTGATGGTTTATGCTTTCATGTTTATTTATTAGATCTGAGAATAAGTTTAATAAATATAATTTTTGAGGCAACTGAATCACACCCCCTCCCCTCTCAATTGTATGGCCTTGTGTTGTGAATAATTGGTATCATATTAGGTTCCTTTGGAGAAGCTCGATCGCTTGAGGTGATCCGGGATGGTGGCATATAAGAAGGATAGTCTAAGATTTGATGGAACAAATTATTCTTTGTGGAAGACTCAAATGGAGTGTCATCTGAGATGAATTGGTGAACCTTACTAGAAAATTACAAAGAATAGATATATCATCCCACATAATGGTCCTTCAACTGTAGGTGAGATTAATGAATTCAAGTATAACATCATGGCTAAGGAAGAATTATTGAGTGCTCTGACTAATTCTAAGATGATAAATGTAATGAAGTTGAAGATTGCTTATGAGATCTAGAAAAATTTGGAAAATTTGGATGAAGGTGATACCCATGTGAATATTGCTAAGTTGCAAATCCTGAAAGGGAAATATGGAACCCTGAGAATGGGTGAAGATGACAACATCACTTATTTTATGAAGAGAGTGAATGAACTTGTGTGTAGTATCGGATATGTTGGTGGAACATTGGAAGAATCAAATATTGTTGCTAAAGTGCTCATATCATTGGTTGCTCCATACAAACACAAATTTGCTTCTATTAAGGAGATCTAGACTGTGACAAATGTAACCAAACACATGTTGATTGGTAAGCTTATTTATTTTGAGTTAAGTGAGTTTGATGAAGGAATCTTTCTCGGTTATTCTACTAAAAGTAAATCCTACCAGTGCTACAATAAGATATTAAGGAAAGTAATTGAAAGTGCTAATGTAAAGGTTGATGAAGACACAATTAGACAATCTAGAACCTATGGATATGATTCAAATGATCAGAATGATAGTTTAGATAAAGGAAAGAAAGTTCAGACTCTAAATCAAGTTCAAATCATTCTGGTGAATCAAGAAAATCAAGAGGAAGAAACTAGTAAAAATGTAGAAGTGAGATCACAAGAGCCTGAAGTTCAAGAACACTCTAAGACTCCAAGGTATGTAAGACTAAATCATTCATAAGATCAGATTATAGGTGATAAGAAGAGAGGTGTTCAAATTAGGAGAATAATTGCAAAAGAATATTGTTTGATCTCAAAGACTAAGCCTAATAGTATCAACGAAGCATGCAAAGATGAAAAATGGGTGGAAGCAATGAAAGAAGAACTATTGAAAATTGAGAAGAATGATACATAGATTCTTGTTACTATACCTAAGGACAAAAATGTAATTGGAAATAAATGGGTCTTTTGGAACAAACTGAATGAGCAAGGTGAAGTTGTTAGAAACAAAGAAAGACTAGTGTGTAAAGAATATTCTCAGATGGAAGGAATTGAATTTGAAGAAAAAAATTCTCCTATTGCTAGGATTGAAGCTCTGAGACTATTTCCTTCTTATGTTGCTTACAAAATCTTCAAGGTTTATTAGATGGATGTCAAGTCAACATTTCTAAATGGTGAACTAGATGAAAAAGTATATATTGAGAAAATTGATGGATTTCAATTGATTGATCAGGGAGATATGGTTTGTCAGTTGAAGAAAGAATTTTATGGACTTAAGAAAGCCCCAAGAGCATGGTATTCTAGATTGGACAAGTATTTGTTGAAGCTTGGATTTAGTAAAGATATTTTTGATAGTAATTTGTATTTCAAGATTGATCATGATAAAGATTTGATTACTGAAGTCTTTGTTGATGATATCATTTTTGGAGGAGATGATAGTTTGTGCAAGAAGTTTGCTGATGAGATGATAGTTTGTGCATGAATTTTTCTGATGAGATGCAAAGTGAGTTTGAGATGTCTATGGTTGGAGAAATGAAATTATTTTTGGGATTGCAAATTACTCAACTAGATAGAGGGATCTTTATATCTCAATCCAAGTATGTGAAATAATTGCTAAAGAATTTTGGTATGGAAGATTCAAAGCCAATTGGTACACCTATGGTGATCATATGTAAGTTGACACAAGATGATTATTCTCCTAAAACAAATCGAACTAGATATAGATTCATGGTTGATGGATTTCTCTATTTGACTCAAACTAGAACTCATACCATGAATGTTGTATGCATTGTTGAAATATTTCAAGCTGACCCTAAGGAATCTCATGTGACATTTGTGAAGAGGATTTTCAAGTACTTGAAGGGGACTGTTGATTTTGGCTTATGGTATCCTAAAGAAGATGACCTTACTTTGAGTGATTTTACTGATGTTGATTGGGTAGGAGATGTGAATGACATAAAGAGTACTAGTGGTGGTGCACATTTCTTGGGAAATAATTTTATTTCATGGTTAAGTAAGAAACATAATACCATTTCTTTATCTACTACAAAGGAAAAATACATTATTGTTGCTAACAATTGTACTCAAGTATTGTGGATGAAGCAAATGTTGAAATATATAAGATTTGTGTATGATGAAACTATTTCTATATTCTATGATAATTCAAGTGCAATTAGAATTTATAAGAATCAGGTGTTGCATTAAAAAACCAAGCATACATCTATCAAGTTTCACTTTCTGAAAGAGAAGGTAAGTGAAAAGGAAGTCAGATTGCAGTATGTGCCCAATAAGGAACATATAGTATTTTGTGAGTTCATATTTTACATGATCATGACCAACACAGTGATTGTAGTGTGTTGTGAATCATCGAGGCATAATTGTTTAAGGTGTTTTGTGTTTGATACATGTTTTTTTTGGTCCCTGCTAGTTTTGGCCGACATGTTTTGGTTCGCATTGATAAATTGTTTATTTGGGCAGACAGTTTGTACATATTTCATATTTTGTTGGGCGGACATGTAGTTGATGTTATCCTTAGTTGCAAATATATATGATCGATTATTTATAACATTTGATCAATGGTGTCTGAGGTGTGTGATGTGTTGTGTGAAAATAATGTTCTAATATTTTGAAGGTAGAAGTAAAGTGTGAAGAAGAGTGAGAAAAAGAAAGTATTCATGTGCTTAACTAGAAATCTAATCAGGCATTAGTGGATGTTATTTTCACAGTTAAAATCTTTTGGATGTAATTCAAATGTGAATGTAAGATAGTGAGTCTTCCTTTGGGTAGTGAGCCTTTTGTATTTAAGAAGTGAGATCTAAGTAGTGTGCCTAAATGCATGTTCACATTTATAATAATTTAACATAGTATAAACTGGTGGGCTAATCTCCACTGTGGTTTTTCCTTAACAAGGCTTCCATGCAAAAATATTGGTGTTATGTGTGTTTTTGATGTGGTGATGGTTTATGCTTTCATGTTTGTTTATCAAATCTGAGAATAAGTTTAATAAGTGTAATTTCTAAGACAACTAATTCACCCCTCCCCCCCCCTCTTAGTTATCTACCCTTGTGTTGCCAAGATCTTCTTCTAGAAATTCGCCCCACTCTTCTTCACATGAAAAGTCCACTTTAGGTATTGCAATAATTTCCATATCTGATATTCATGGAAAGGGACAAGATTTGATCACTACCCTAGTTGATAGATGAGAAGGATGGGTCATTGACTTAGGTGCTTCTAGACACATTACCTATTCTTGAGATCATATCCTTTGGGATACTATGAGACCTCCAAATTTTGACAGGATGTTCATTGCAAATGCATACATTTTTCATGTTGATACTATTTGTGATGTTACTTTGGAGTAGAGGCATCTACATGATGTTGCTTATATTCCTCAAATGGATCACAATCTACTTTATTTTTATCAACTTGCTCAGGAGGGTCTCAAGATTGATTTCACGTCCAATTTAGCCATCATCAGGAATGAGTTTGATACACTCATTGCCTATGGTGAGGCTTCTCATCAATCCAAGACGTACAAGTTCTCCAAGTTTTGGGATCATACTCCAATAGTTCTTGATTCTCTAGATTCTAGGGTAGGAAGCATCTCTCCTCCTCGCTAGGGTTGTGGTGGTTGGATTGAATTGGCTCTTCTTTTAGCACCATCTTCTTCCTCATCAACCTCTCAGTTGAGATTTGATTTAGTGGAGAAGGGCTCATCCACCTCTTTAGACTTGTGGCATCCAAATTGGTTCATGATAGATCTTACTGACTTCGCTTCTCATTTCTCCATAGGATTTGAAGACATCCTTGAGGGGACCACTCTCTTTTATGGGGGGATATCTAGTCTATTATATTTGATTTTTTTTTATTTGTGTGATGATTTTAGTCGTTGGGGGGATGATGTTGAGTCCTTCAATCATCATTTTTCAGCATTTCATCTCATTTTTGGAGAGGTTTTTTCTTCCCACTGGGTTTTCCCCTTTTCTTTATTTGTGGGAGATTTGTTGCATTTTCATTTTTCATTTTTTCACAGGTACCTAAAATGGCCATCATGTAGTCGAGATCCATCTTCTTTGCATAATTTCATTTTTCATTTCCTCCCTATTTGCACTTATAAGGGGGCGTTAGTGTAATTAATTATTTATTACACTAGAATAAGTTAACTTAGGTATTTTATTTAATAATTTAGTCCTAGGTTGCATTATTAAATAAATCATAAATGATGAGGTAATTCCCCTTTCCATGTTTGTAGGAGATAAGATTCCTTCTAGAAGATGAGATGTCTTTTCTAGAACTTATCTCAATCAGGTCATCATTCCCTAGGTAGGTTGTTAGGGTTTTTATGTTGTTACATGTAGTGTGATTTAGACACTTGGAAACATCTTGTGCATTCTAGGTTTTACTCTTTCCTATTTAATCAAGCATATGTACTCTTGTATGATATATCATATTTCATAATAGAATCTCTATTTGAATACCATTATTGCAACACTTTATGTGTGGTTGAATATTTCTTCCTATTAAAAGTCCTCCATCGAAGACTGCAACTTCATCATGGACATTGTGCATCCATCATTTCAAAATTTCATTGGGTTTGATGTCCTCCAGGAGTGTGAACTTTCTTTGCATATAACTTTCCTCTTAGTGGTGATGTTATGTGTTGCATTTCCTAAGTCATTTTTTATCCTTGACTTGTCCTCTCTTGGAGACATTAGGCATGATTTTCCCTAAGAGGAGACCTTACATGAACTAGGTGAAATCCATTTGAACACATTGACTTGCATTTTTTGTCATAATTTTTTATCATGACACAAATTTCTAACCTTGTGTTAAGCTCAAACCTTTTTCAAGGCCACCAAGCATAACACACTTTTCTTGCCAATGGATCCTTTTTTTTTTTTTTGATAGGTTCTTAGCATAACACAACTTGTTAGGCCTTATGAAGCTTGAAATTTTTTATTTGTTTTGTGGTGCTTTACTGAAGTTATCAAAGATATAGCTTTGGTATAGTATGGAAGCCTAACAAGATTCTCTTATTTTCCAGCCCTTCTGTGTTTTGTTTTATGGTGCCTTATTGAAAGTATCGAGTGGATAGCTTTAGTATGGTATTTGAGCCTAATAAGATTCTCTCATTTTCCACCCTTGGGGGCTATCCCAGTGGATAGCCGAAGTTCCATTAGCACGTGTGAGAGTGCATGTTGTTTGCATAGTGGATAGCCATGGTTCAGATTGTGAACATTTTTGGAGAAACAACTGAAGCGTGTTCCACATTGTCTTAGATAGTTGAGACTTGATCCACCCTTTTTAATTTTTCATCTTCTTTAATTCTTTGGTGTTGCATGATTGGGTATCTTGTCCTTTCTACATACATATGTTTTGAATGCCTTCTTTAGTGTGAGTTTGATGCAAGTTCATCCTCTCACTAAAGTGGGGGCTAAATGTAATGATAGAAAATGTGTCCCTTTACATTTTCACACTTTTTTGGGCCCTCCTAGTTAATTTGGACTTAATTGTACCTTAATTTAGTGTTATTTTTAAATGTATTCATTTAAACTTTCACACTTATTTAGGGATCCTTAATTAAATTGAGTTTATTTTTTTCCTTAATTGGCCCCTTATTTCATTTACCAAGCCTATTTAATTGCATTTTTTCAAGAGTAAAACCAACATTCATTTATTCCTTAACATAACACTTCTCATTGAGCAATGTTTGTCATAGGTTTATCGACCTAGGACCCATTCACCCATGGATGAATGGGTCCTCCCTAGACCTTGAGACCTAAATTAAAAATATATTTTTGGTGGTATTTTAATATATTCAAATCTATGACTCAATGTCAGCTTGTGATATTTGAGATATCTATAAATATAAGGTTATTTCACTATGTTTCACCTAGATTTTTAAGTGTTTAATTACAAGAGCTAAAGTGGTGATCAGAGTTATTCAAGAGAAGACTTATCAAAGTTTTATTGCAGCATTCAAGATCCAATTTTAATGTCAAAGTCTTCTTGCATCATGCATGTCTTTGGAGCTAGAATGGTGATTTAGGTGTCATGATCAAATCAATCATTCAAAGTTTAAAGACACAAACCCGACAACAAGGTTTAATGATACCGGGTGCTAGCGACTTAGGTTTCAAAACTTAAAGAACACATGAAAAAAGGTTAGAAACTTAGAGGATCCCATGAGAAAGGCTAAAATGAAGGAAAAGACCTTAGACATGGATGGAAAATAAGAATTTAAAGACCAAGGAAGAGAAGATTTAAAATTACATCATACATAAAGTAACCATAGGTAATACCTCTAAATGAGGAATACAATTAGGCTCCATTTCCAATAGTTGCATGTTAGATTTTCAATAGGGAGAGAGAAAGAGAGAGGGAGAGATAGTGATAGAAAGAGGGATAGGTAGAGGGGTAAGAGCGAGAGAAAAAGGGGTAAGTAAATAAAGAAAGGGGATAGAGATAGAGATTGACGTGGAGATGAAAATGAAGAAGGAGAGGGATCTAGAGAGGAGATAGAGAGAGGGAAATATAGAGATGAAAGAGATAAATGTATAGACGATGAAAGAGGGGGAGAGAATGTGAGATGAAGATATATAAATATAAAGATAGAGATAGGAAGTGATATAGAGAGAGAGGTAGAGAGGGAGATAGATATAGGGGTAGAGAGAGATGGATCAAAAACATGATAAAAATAGAGGGGGAGATAGAGAGATAGAGAGGTAAATAAATATAGATATAGAGGTCTAAGAAGAGAGAGAGAGAGATGCGAATGGATAGATAGGGACACATCTCTAGATATAGAGGGGGAAGAAGGAAGATAGAGGTAGAGATTAAGATAAAGGGAGAGAAATAGATAGAGATCTATATAAAGGTAGATGGAGAGATAAATATAGAGAGATATAGGGAGATAGAGAGAAAGAGGTAGAGAGATCTATATAGTAAGAGGGAGAGGGAGAGATAGAGAGGAATATTGTGAGATAAAGAGATATAGATATAAGAAAATATATAGAGAGAGAGACAAGGAGACATATAGAGAGATAATCAACTACATATCCACTTACAAGGATCTAAAAATTATTGAAATCAAACATTTGTATTACGAAGATAATCAGGCTCCATTAACAACAAGCTTATGCTATGTTTTTAGTAGGGAAAGGGGGAGATACATAGAGAGATAGGGATTAAAAGAGTGAGAGATATAGGGGGAAGAGTGAGAGATTGAGAGGGGTAAGGAGATAGAGATAGTGCATAGATATAGAGAGGAACATAGAGATAGAGATGGAGATGGAGATGGAGATGGATATAGTGGATAAATATAGAGAGGAAAAAATAGATAGACATAGAGATGGAGATGGAGATGAAGATGGAGATGAGGATATGGATAGAGATGTAGCTGGAGATGGAGAAGGGTAAGGATATGGAGAAGGATATTGAGAGAACAGGGAGAGATAAAGAGAAAGGAGAGAATGATATATAGATATGAAAGAGACTAATAAATAGAGAGGGAGAGAGAGGGAGAGATAGAAATATAAAGATAGAGATAGGAAACTTGTGATTATATAGAGAGGTGGAGAGAGGTAGAGATAGAGGAATAGAGGGAGATGGAGAGATAATGAGATAGAGATAGAGAGAGGGAGAGGGAGAGTGAGAGTGGTATAAATATAGATAGATGGTGATATAGAGTAATAAAGAGGGATATGGAAAGATATAGAGGGATCTCAAACGATATAGAAA